>JAQJVL010005801.1:0-32811 GCA_035578905.1 Stictocephala bisonia | reverse complement strand
ATTTTTTCATACCGCCTTAATTACTATCTTAATACGTGCTGTCCTACAAAAACAATAGAAGTTCCCCCCAAAAAGGCGAACAGTAAATGGATCACAAAAGGAATCTTAGTCTCAAGAGAACAACTAAAAATTTTTCCCCGAAATTCAGGAAAACAACTTCAAACGAAGGTTTTAAAGTTTTTTCCGGAACTATAAAAAAAATTTACAAAAATGTTATTCAAGCGGCTAAAGCGTATGACGTCTCCAAATCAATAATCTCGTCCAAAACTGTTTGGGACATCATTAACAATAAAAATAAGGTACAAAAACAAATAAAAATAAAAATCAGAGATGGTTTTATGGAGAATGCGGCTGAGGTTGCGAACGAGTTCAACCGATTTTCGCGTCGGTTGCTTGTGAGTAATCTCCTTGTCCATCCCCCCCTAAAGTAAACCCCCCACGCATCCAGAGTCCAGTAACTTCATTGGCACTGGCTCCTGTAAAAAAAGGAAGAGCTCGAAAAAATCATCCAGCAGTCCCAGACAAAAAATCAAACGATTTTAAACATGATGTCTGTATGGCTCATTAAAAAATGCTCAAAGCATATTTTTTTGAGACCACTATCTCAAATAATAAACTTGTCTTTTGAAGAAGAAGTTTTTCCCTGGGTCCTAATAAAATCGCAAAAGTAAATCCAATTTTCAAGAAAGACAATCTCCACTCTACAAACAACTATAGGCCTGTCTAAATTTGCCAGTTTCTAAGTAAAAAAAAGTCTTTTTTGGTAAGAATGCTTTAGTTTTTGACAAACACAACCTGCTTTATGAAGATAAATTTGGCTTCAGAAAGGTAAAACGACAATTGACGCTGTCGTGAGTCTAGTCTATCTGGTTGTGGAGGGACTAGAAAGTCGAAATTCCACATTAAGTGTGTTTCTCAACTTATCCAAATGACTGTGTTGACCATGCTAAACTGATTGACAAACTGGAATCTCATTGCATCAGAGGCGTGCCGCTTCAGTGGCTTAGATCTTTTCTGAACTACAGAAAACAAGTTGTCTGAATGTAAAATAAAATCTCTAAACTGATTCTTCTAAGGTATGAGGTCCCTCAGGGATCAATACTTAGTCCGGTTCTCTTTCTGGTATGTCAATGATTACGTCATCACTACGTTACGGCAAACTTGTACCGTATGCTGATGACATAACGCTTTGTTTAAGCAACAAATCGGGAGTAAACTAGGAACATGAAGCGTTTTTTGACACTAACTATTGTGTCCAGCATTTTAACAGCCTCAATCTGAAAGCAAAATCTTCAAAATAAAATGTTCTGACTTTCGCACTGCAATCCGAATAACCCAATGACGGGCTAACCATCATATTGGATGATACCCTGTTGGATGTCGTCAACTGTTCTAAACTCTTACGTATATTCCTGGATAGGAGATTGACTTGGTATATTCACACATACTTTGTCTGCTCAAAACTGTCCACAGGAATGTATGTTTTGAGGTCCTTAGCCAAATACTGCCCAACTCAGGTGCTGATGACGGCGTATTACTGCTTAATGAACCCTTACCTAACCTACGGTCTGGTATTGTGGGGAGCCAGCTCAAACGGCCAGTTTCTTAGAGCGTTCAAATTGCAAAAGCAAGCGATTCGCGTAATCGCTCTGTTGAAGTTCAGAGAATTTTGGAAGGAAGCATTCAAGGAGTTGGAACTGTTGACCCTGCCAAGTCTCTACATTTTAGATACAAGCTTATTCTGTGTGTCTATATGTGCTATGACCAGTGGTCGGGACATACAGACATATGACACACGAGGCAAGAATACCTACCCGAACGGGGAACACAGGACGGGGGTTTATGAGCACCTGCCCTCACAATCAGGGGTTCGTTTCATCAACAAGTTGCCCAATTCAATAAAGAGTACCCCCACGCCCAAGGCGTTTAAAAACTCGTTTTGAAACGCTTTTTAGCGTCCCAAGCATTTTACAGTGGTTTGACGAGTTCATGGCACGCGACTGGGTGACCGCTTTAATCAGAAGACTGACGTTCCGGCGCTGGAAGTGGGACGTTATTGGAAGTACAAAAGTGGTGAGAGTGGAAATTCTGTATGTTCGAATGGGGTTTTGACGTGGCGTGTTGTTTTAAAATTTTAGAACTAATTGACGATTGCTATACATTGTTATGTTCTGGCAATAAAGATTTGATTTGATTTTATATGTAAATACATAAATAGATTCTTTGATGGGCTTATTTCATGAAACCCTCTTTAGATCTTCAACTAAAATTAATACTACTAAACTACAAAATAGTTGAAAATGTTCAGTTATTTTTTTCACATTACAACTTTGGTAAATTATGTAGAACAGGGGCCTTGTCGATTTTATAGCTGAATTTCTTGTTCATTTGTGATAAATAATTGAGGAAAACAAGAATATGATCGTTTTTCAGTGGAAAAAGGGCTGGAAATTATGAAAATAGGAAAAAAAAAGGAAAACTATTTTTGTTCTTTAATATAGCGTTGCGGGTTACTTTTAAAATGTACGGGGAAATTTTTGGCCTGGTCTCAAAATATGACATTAGCTTGGCATACGAACAATTACAAAGCGCGGTATTACTGGAAATGTCCGGGTTCAAAAAGGCCATGATTTTTTCAGAATAGGCCTATAGGTTAGGTATTTTATAGTAGATTAGGTTAGGTTTGGATTTGTAAGGTCATGTAGGTTGAATTAGGTTTTGAGAGATTATGTATTGTGTTATAGATTCGTATTTGTTAACCTAACCTATTACAATACAACTTAACCTAACATAACTAACCTAACCAAACCAAATAACATAGCAAAAACCTAATATAACCTCACTGAAACTAGACACTTCCGGTGCTAGCCACATAGTAATAGTTCGATTGAAAATACCTAACCATATTCCCCAATTTAGGACAAAAGTCCGCACATTTGGGATAACCTTAACGCTGTACTAACGAAAAAAAAAATATTTTTCTGTTTTTCCTCATTTTCGTAATTTTCCACTGGAAAAAAAAAAAATCGTATTCTTTTCTTAGTTTTCTTATTCTCTATGAAAAAAAAAACAGAACAAAATTTATAAGGCCCTGTTCTTTTTTAATTTTTTGGATGATGGTCAAATAAATAATTTATTTAAAATTAAGCTTTTTAAATGATTGTGAAAGAAAAAATTTCTTCACTTTCAAATAGCCCACACTATTTAGACAGAAATTCATTTGGGTTTACTCATTTTGCATTTACTTTAAATATAGAACTAAGTTACCCCAGTAAAATAATTACTATTAATTTAATTAAGAATTATTGTAATAGAGCAAAAAATTTACCTTATAGAGGTATTTTTGGGTACTGATAAACATGATTTTAGACTGATTTCCCTTTATATAATCTGGAAACATAAAAAAATAAACAATTAATAGTATTGTGAAATATTTTACGTAAAATATGATGAAACGTGTATTTGAAGTGTAGGGATTTCCCTTTTGGCCAAAGGGGTTGAATTTGGGCCAGTGGAAGAGATTGAATTTTGATATATATATATTTTGGTTAGATGTTTTAGTTTGATAATTTTTCCAGTTTGCTCGGTGGTTGATAATTTTGTGTCGCAGTGTTTGGGGGGTGAATTGAAAGTTGTTTTTTGTTTTGGTGGCGGTGAAGGGGTTCGAGTGTACGCGGTAAATTGGGCCCAAAAACCCCCGATCGGATTTTGCAGTGGATGTTTCGGGAGCATGTTAGGCAGTCCGGCGGTGCGGTGTTATAAGTGATTGATCGCGGCACAGGCAGCCCCCGGCGGTGGGGTGTTTTTAAAAGTGATTCGATCGCGGCACTGGCCCCGGGGTGCGTGTTATAAGTGATTCGATCGGGCCCCGGGGGTGTTTAGGCGTCCGGGGTGCGGTGTTAAAAGTGATTCGATCGCGGCCCCCCCTTTCCCCCGTGGGTTGTTTAAAACCGATAACATTCGGGGTTATTTGCTTTGAGTTTTTTTTCGGTGGGGGATGGGTTGCTCCGTCATTGGCTGTTGCCCTCCCCCCTCATAATTTAATAAAATAATTTAATTTCAAAAACCAAAAAAATTCCCCCTTAAACGTTGGATGTTCTGTAATTTTTAAGTATCGTTCAGGTGACTTTTTAGTGTCTTTTTTGGGTTTGTTTAGTATCGTTAGGTGAGTTTGTTTCCCTGTCCATGTATCGTTAGTGATTTTCGTCCCCCCCAAAATCGATCAATTTTCGGGCGGTGGGGAGCAGAAATTGTGAATGGTTTATAAGATAATGTCAATAACAGATTTGAGTGTAAGTATGTATGTGGTGCAGCCAAAAAATTCATCGTGTTTTTCCCCCTTCTTTAGGTGCGTTTATTTTTCCCCATGTATGTTCAGTGCGTTTGCCCAGTATCGTTCGGTGACGTTTATTTTCCCCTCGTCCACGTATCGTTGGGTGGTTTGTGCTTTTAGGTTTCGTTTACTTTGTCGTTGGGTTTCGTTTACGTGTGTTCAGGTGCGTTTATTTTCCGTCGCCCTCGGTTTCTTATCTTAAACCCCAAAAATAGAAAAAGTTGGGGTGGGGTCAGAGGAGAAGCTAATATGCAAAGGGCTATTAAAAGAAAATGTCAATATCAGCATTCTGAGTGTAACGATAGGCTTGTGTTTTTCATCCCCCAAATAAAAAATTTGGGTGGTCAGAGGAACGAACTATGCAAAGGTACTTAAAGCTAATGTCAATCACGCTTTGGTGTAAGATATGGCTTAAAGAAGCAATGATTGAAATGGTTTGACATGCAAAAAATTTTTGAATGTAAGACGAAAAAATGTATCGCGTTTCCCAAGGTCCCAATAAACGGTGTAGCGGGATTTTTTCAACCCAGTATGTCTGAAGGAAACATGCCCGAAGTGGTGTTGCTTTTGGCTAAAATTGTACAAACCCCGTAAATCAAAAAACCTTTTTTTGATTTATGCAGTTTCAAAAAATCTAAACTGCAATGCCGTATCAACGGGCATAAACTATTCGAAAAGGGAAAACCACCCCAAAGTGTGGAATTTGAAGGAGACCCAACATGTCACGGATCGTAAATGAAAAGAGCATCACGATTTTTCGAGAAACGGCTGCGGGTTCCAGTATTCGATGCTCTTTTTCAAATGATGCTAAAAAAACAGGCATGTACTATATTGGCCCCAAATTTTCTATTGAAATATGTAGAACAAAAAATTTAAAAAAGTGTCCTAATACGATGTACGCACAGGTCAACGTTTTTGGAATAAACCAGCTCAAAATCGGAAATGTGTTGGGTTGTAAAAATTTTGAAAAACTAGTAGCCTCAAGAAAAATCTGGGTTCAAAACGAAGGGAAATGATTTTTCCATACTCCAAGAATCGGTATGTGTGAGGTATGTGGAAGCTATCAAAAATTTAAAAATTTGGGTTTTCCCATGAAAAAATTGAGGCCACAAACAAAGGAGGATGATGTCCCTTCGGATTTCGTTGTGTCCAACCCAAAATCAAAAAAATAGGGAAGTTTTGTCAACGTTCCCAGCTAGGTTGAAATACCCGAATTGTTGAAAATTAAATCAAATTTAATCCGGCTGTTAAACCATAGAATAGATGAAGATTTTATAAAAAATAAAAGTACAAACCCCAATAACCCAGGCTTACGCTGCAAGACAAACAAGCGCCCAAAAGCCTTTGCAGATGTGATTCCCCATTTTTTCTGATCCTGATTTGAAGTAGATTGGTACCCCCCTTCTTCTCCAATCACCCTACCAGTTCCCCCGTATATTCCCTGATTTTGAAGAGTTTGGCCCCCCTTTCCTTCCCCAATCAGCCCCCACGATTCCCCGTTTGTTTTAAGTCAAACCCCAAAAGTATGATGTTTGATCCTGAATCATATTTGAGGGAGGGTGAGTAGATAATGTTATAAAATTATTGGGTAAGTAATTCAGAACACGTAAAAAACCAAATTGGAACAAAGCTAAATTTAGAGATGCCAAAAAAATGTTTTTCGATTTGATTTTTAGAGATTAAAAGGAGAAGGTTTGTTTGAACCCCCAAAAAAAGAGTGTCTTGGATTCGAAAAAAAATTGAAATATAATGGGTCTCCCCTCATTCCCCAGGTTACACTAACAAGTTGGGATGAAGTTTCGATTTCGATTAACAATTCCCTAAAAAAAAAAACAACAACATTAACGAGAAAACGTCATTGAATATCCCAAAAAAGCCTTTTTATGGATTCCCTTCATTTCCAGACGCCCCTCATATTCACCACTGAGTCCAATGATAAAAAAAAGGGAAGACGAGAGAGATCTAATTTCAGTTTCAGATTCCGTGTGTACTGAAAATTGAGACCCAAGTTGAAAAAAAAAAAAACCGATACCAATTTGGAAAAAACTGACAGAACAAGTGGATAAAGAAAAAGAAAAAAACATTGAACTACAATAACGGCCGAGGCTAACGGGAAAAAAAAACCCCGTTTTGGGGACGATTGAAAATACACTATTGCAATAACAGCATTAAAAGATGTTTTTTTTTCCGTTTTTTATCGTATAAACCCCCTAGTCATTGAGTGTTTAAAAATAAAATTTTGAAAATAACTAAAATTAACGTTTGGTTTTTGGTTTACAAAGGAGAGATGGAAGGTTTTTGAGCGAACCAGAATTTAAAAAACAAAAAATACAGTATTACTGCCCATTTCAGTATATCAGAATTACGAAGAAAAGAAAAAATCAGGGCCCAGATGGAGGATTTTCGGAGAACGGATCGCAGGGACGCTCAAAATTTGAAGGCTGGTTTTAGATTGAAAAAATATATCCCCTGAAGGGATTTTAAACATACATACCCCAGTATTGAAAAGGAAAGGTTATCAATGTGGAAAAAAATGATAAAAAAGTGTTTTTGTGGGCATTTTGGCACTTTACCAGCAAAGAAACTTCTCAACGGGTGGAAAGTAAAAGACATGAACTGAATTTGACAAATATTTTAAAAAGGTATGTTTCCAGTACAAAACTTCAAAGTTCCGACTTTTGGGAAAACTTTCCCGGTATTTAAATTAAATATTGCTTATGCGAAAAGTTTATAATTACCTTTAGTTAAAATGAAAAAAAGTAAAACGTAATTTGTTGTTATGAAGAAGAAAAGAAAGCTATTATTTTACAAAAAAGAATCTGGAAAAATTAGTAAATTTTAAAGTGAAAAAAATGGAATGAATTGGGGAGGGGGCTTTGCATTTGGAAGGAGGATTTGTTAGTAAAAAAATTGGAGGGGGAACAAAAAGCTTTGAGAGTCGAGTTGCAGTAAAGGTTTTTTAACAATTGAAATTAATGCTCGATGAGGCCCGTTTGTTTTCTGCTGATTTGAATTTTTGTTTGTTTCCCAAAAAAAGAAGCAAAAAAGGAAAAGGATAACCCGGGAAAAAGAACCCTTCCCCTGCGATATAAAAAAATCGCCCAATAGTTTTGTTTTTTTGGGAACCCAAGGGACGGTTTTTATAAAACCCAGTTGTTTTTGGGCGAGGATGCAGCTTAAAATTTGTGTTTTAATATGTGAATCGGGGGAAAATTTTAAAAAACGTAAACAGTGAAAAGCGGGCCCAATTTTACCATGAGTCTTGAATTGGGGGAGGTTAAAATCCCCAAAGATGTCATTAGTAAAAAATATTAGAAGATGCCCGCGGTGGTTCGATATTAGGGAATTAAGAGGTGTTGCCATAAAAATGAAATTTAAAATTATAAGGGGCTAATTTTCATACCGTTTATTAAAACTTGGTGGTTAGATAACCCCTATTTTTAAAGCAATTCGGAGGGGTTTTGGGAAAACATTCGATATTCCCAAACAAGAAGAGCGTTACTTTCTTTTATTAAAGGTGGAAAGGTAAAAAATACGTTCTTTTTTTCTTTAAATTTTTATGAGTTCATTTTGGAACCTGTAAGCAACCCCCCTAAAAGAAAACAAATGATACTATAAACCCTTGAGAATGAATCTGTAGTCTGTATGGGAAGGGTTTTGTCTACCCTCGTTATATGGATTCGTTGGAAAGTAAAGGACACCACTAGAAAAATCAGTTTTTAAAAAAAAATTTAAAAGAAAAACAGAGAAGATTAAAAAAAACCCGCTTTAGGGTTTGGGCATGATTGAGTTAAAGCCCTAAAGGAATACACATGTTATACAACATACAGATTTATGTCGGGTGATGTATAAAAAATTTTGGGAGATGTGTGCTGGAATATAAAAAATTGACCCCGGTGGTTTTTTCAGCCCAGGTCTAGTTGGAGTCGTGTAAAAATAAAAATGAAAAAATTGCCTTTGTTGTGTTAATTATATGAGGGGGAAAAAAAAATGGTTCGAGGTGGAATATCTCAATGCTAAACCCTACGTAAAGCTAAAAACCCCTATATGAAAGTTATGACTAAGTTTGCACTTCAAATCTAGATATGAAAAATCTTTACGGAGCGATGAGTAGCGACCCGAAAAAAGACTTTTTTGGGTAAAAGGGGTGAATTGGTGCGATTAGAGTATTTGATTTTAAAAAAAATTCCCCGATGTGAAAAATCGGTTATTTTTGAAGTTGATTGGTGTCCCTAAAAACCTACCGTCAAATTCTGATCCCCCTAGCCCCTGGGAATGGAAGGGTCTAAAGAAGAAAAATTACTAACCATCTAAAAACAAAAAAAGATAGTTTACACTATGAAAATTTAAAATTTATTTTCTTTGGGTTGCGGTTACAAAGTCCAATTAATAAGTTTGTACAGTCAAATTTTCGAAAAAATTTTCAACTTAAACAGGGTATCGCTAAAAACCCAAAAAGTTGGAAAAGGTTTTCAAAAAATGTGAATAATGCAGTATTGGGAAAAAAGAATGGAAATATTGGGAAACCGTGTAGACTTCGTTGTTTCAAATTTGATCAGTTGAGAAAAATTGATGAAACTATTTGCGACCCGGCGATTTTCGTAAAAAAATTAGCTGCGGTTCATATGGCTAGGTAAAAACAAAATTTTAACAAACCATATATGTGGGTGCGTGTGTTCTCGAGTATAAAAGTTGATGATGTCAAATTTCCATTATAAGAAATAAAAAAAGTTACGGCGTAAAATATCATTGCAAAAAGAACGATTTTTTAAAGTAAGATAGAAAAAGTGATTTTTATAGGCAGAAAAATTGATTAAATTTTTTGGACAAGGATTATGAAAAAAACAATCGTAGGGTATGCCCGAGTAAACAAAAAAATATTGGGCAAAAAAAAGCGAATAAAGGGTTTATCAGCGAGAATTGTGGGGTTAGAAAAAAAGTACGGTATAAATTTAGAAGAGGAGAAAAAGAACGACGAAAAAATAAACTGATAAACTGAAAACTAAAACGATCAAAAAGGGGGGAAAAGTTTGTTGTGGAAAATGAGTATATTTAAGCTACTGAGGTTTTTCAAGGGAAAAAAAATAGTTTATAAACTTTTTAGGTTTGGTTGAATATTCGGTTGAGCTATTCCCAAAAATGGTGTAAAGATGAAAACGTACTATTAGAAGAGGGATCAAATACTCCCCTGGGGAAATTATAAAATCCCCATTAAAGTCCCATCTAGTGGTATAAAGGTATTTTAATGTACTTCGACAACGCCCTGATCCCGGACACTAGCTGTTTAATTTTTTCCCGGGTCCGGTAGTGGGAAAACAAATTTTTGTGAATTTATTTACGGGGGCCAAGGGTTGAATTTAAAAACTTGTACGTGTTCGTAGATCAACGTCAGATGCGTACTCTAACCTTCGTGAATGTACCCCCCAAGTTGGGTAAATTTGGGGAAAACCGATAGCTTTTTTTTATACAAGTGCGAAACAAATTCAGTTGATGAATTAAACCAAATTCGTTGGTGGTTTTGACGACCCCTTCTTGAAAAAAAAAACCCAATAAAAGAAATTTATTCGGGGGTCGACAAAAAAATCTATCTGGGTAACTCACCCCAGGTATGGGGGTGGATATGAAGTAATCCGTAAAAAGGGTCAACTACTTTGCGTGTTAATGAATAACCCTACAGAAGCGAATTATGAGACTTTGTCGGTAGATATGTGTCTCCAATTTAAATCTTTGTCAAGAAATGTGGAGTAAACCACAGGTTTCTTTTATTGCATGACAAAAAATAACTGGGGAAAAAGTACAATGTATGTTAAAATAAAAAAATTTTCCCCAAGCTGTTGCAAAATAAAAAAAACTAACAGACTGTATTTAAAAAAGTTAGCATAAGGTAAAGTATTGGAAGCAAAAGTCTTGAAGAGTACAGCGGAATTATCGCAAATTCGAGCCGTGAGAAGAGGAGCGGGGCTCTGGCTTCGCCATCAATAACACCCCCCCTTCAGAAAAACCCCAAAAATTTTGATCCGCTTTAAGGAGTCTGAGCTTAACGGTGGTAAAAACCCAAACAGTTGGGGGAACTGAAGATTTTGAAGAATGAATTTTCCGTGTATACGTGCAAGAAATGAGGGGAGCCGAAAAAGGGAAAAAAAGTAGGCCCCTAACAACAATCATAAAAAAAAAGGAAAAAAGGTCAAGAGGTAAAGAAATGGAAAGAAGTAAAAGCTCGTATGCGAAATCAGCGAATAATTAAAGAGATTGGTAACCAGAGGAGAAGCCCCTTGTCTGAGCGTTTGACATAGATATCCTTTACAGAAATTTATCAAAGTTTTAAACAATGATGGATAAAAGAAATTAAAGGGTTGTGTAAGTTATTTCTAAAGCCCCAGTGTCAGTTCGGGATTTGGTACGTGACAATGCTAATCAAGAAAAATTTGGGTCCCAGGTCCTTTAATTACGACGATATGTACTAATAAAAGTCAAAAATTACAAAGGCAGGTTTGGTCTTTGGGGGTCTTTTTTAGAAAAAAAAGATTATTTGTGTGAAATATCGGACGATTGGAATGATACAAAGATTATTGCCGAACAAATTCTATTTAGAAAAAAGATTCTTTCATGACCGAAAGCGGTAGGGTCGTAAATGGAAAGCTGATAAAGAATTTTGGGAAGAAAATATAAAAAATGACAAAATGATGAAATGATGGGTCTGGGTTGGAATCTAAGCAGTGGCCGGTAGAATAAAAAACATCAGCAATCTCAAGAATGGTAAAAACGATTGAATTTCTTTACCCCAAGAAATGGCCCGGGAAAAAATTTTTTTAACGAGAAACTATCTTGTCAATTCAATAGACAGAAAGGAAGGTTATGCAGGGTAGAGGAACAAAAAATTTTAGTACGTTGTTTTGCATAGGATGGGGGTTTATCGAAGGGTTGGGCTTTTTAACGATAATCAACAAATTTCCGTTCGAGTTCATGTCCAGAAAATTTCAATTTGTAGTAAATTTTTGTGGACCGGTCAAAACAGACGAAAGATTGGTGAGGGATAAAAGGAATAACCACTTGAGGGGTGCAAAGAACATGACATTTGGTAAGCAAAACAAAAAAAAGAAGACTGGGTGGCCCACGTGGTTGCGAAAAAGGCGTGGGTAGAGTATGGATGATGTGATTTGAAGAAGTGCGTTGCTTTGCTACAAGGAGGAATGTGGCTGAACGTAAACTCGGATGGGGTTTTGGGGAGTGGTTTTATTACCCTATGTGAATATATGTGGTGTATATTTACAATGGAAGGCTACACAAGTTTATGGGCGGTGTTTTGAGGGGGTGGTCGGTGTTAAGCAAAGGGTTTATTAATTTCAACACACCCAACAAATAAGTGTCAGATGGGTTGGTGAGGTTTTAGTTTGCTAATGTTTACATTCAAGGTGAAGTCGTGAAAAAAAACGCGGGTCGGATCCCCAAAAAATTAAATAAAACTTGTTTTAAAATTCCCCGCTTTCTTTTCACGAAATTTGGTAAAAAAAAAAACCGACTTGATGGTAACTGGGTGTAAAGGTACTAAGGGGTTTTTGTGTACACAAATACGTCCCCATTTAAATGGGTTTTGTATTTGTAAGTGGGGGGGCAAATTTTAAGCATAGGTACGTCGGTCATCTTTTCGGCTTTTGACCCCCTTCCGTATCCCATGTTAAAGGTGGATTTGAAAACAATTAGGCGTTCCCAAGACAAAGCGCTTGTATCATTGGAAAATTTAGAAAGCAACGACGTGAATGGTGGAAAAAATTAAAAAATTTCATCGTTTGTTCACGGTACCCTGGGAAATACTACCGTTATACAATTTTGGGGGTTGAAAGAATTGAGCGCAAAACAGGGCTATGTTTTTAGATACTACAATGGAGTGTACGGAAGAAAGGGTGTTTGGATCTTCATTCAACTTTGGGCAACAAAAGTTTATCGGGTGTGAAAGACCCCCTTTGTAAATGGTTTGAATAAACGTCGAACGATCAAAAGGCAAAACCTCGTTTTCGAGTTGTAAAAAGAACGTAAACCCTCAAAATAAACGGTGATCGCTCCCAAGAAATTTCAAAACTTGAAAAGTCAGATTCAAAGTGGCGACTCTTTACGATCAGTAGTATTTTTTTGAGGTGAATTTGGGGATTTTGATTTATGTTTAATTGGAATTTCCCAAAACAAAATTTCCCAAAAATGGTGTAGATATAAAACATCCACGTCGAAGAATTAGAAGGTTACAAGTTGAGTTGCTTTAAAATCAGCCACCCCAGGTGAAAAAGTGGTCCCCCGTAGTTGTTGTTTGAGAAAAACAAAAAATTGTATGACATTACGAAATACAATCACATTTGTAGGAAAAAAAAAAAAATAAATAAATAAATTTAAAAAAAAAAAAAAAAAATTTATTTTTTTTGTTCATTTTCTAAAAATGACTTTTTGGGGCTCTTTTTGATAAAAAGATCCCTAATATGTTCCTTCGAACTTTGTTTATATGTGACGGATTTTTATTTTAACTTTATAAAAGGTAAAAACTTCTCGAGTCCCGTTGGTCCCTACTTGTTTGATAGTGCCCCATTTTTGTAAACCCCTCTATCCCCAAATTTGGTTGGTTTTGCACTGCTGTGTTGTTTATCTGCTTGATATTGGTTAAGCTCAGGGTTAAAACCCCTTAATCAAAAGGATATACCAATGTTCTATGAAAATGTGTTGTAGTTTTTTGTAAAGATGGGAATGTAACAACGAAAAAATTACGATTAAATTTACTTTTATTTTTCATTTAGAGTAGTTTTAAACTTTACTATGATTTTTCATTTCCCGTTAAAACATTTTGTGTCGTTCCTTAAAAAACGCCTGAAGTCCTGTTTTGAATTAGTTTGTCTGTATGAAATAGATTTGGGGGATGTGCCAATTTCCAAGCTTTTTAATATAATTAAAGTCGGCTCATAGACCATTTTTGATAATGGTTTGACCCAAACAATTTTTGGGGAAGTGTTATGAATTTAGAAAAGTACTTGTAACCGGTTTTCCCTTTACCCATCCCCTGATGACAAAACGGCGCCCCCAAACATTTCTTCAACGTTATGATTTTCGTTTGGAAATTTTTATACTCGAACAATTTTTGTTCGACAAGGAAGGTTTTTTTGGTTGAAAATCCGGAGTTTATAATTTACTTTTTCTTTTCCCCAAATACGCATTTTTGCTTGTGTCGCCCCTTTCGTTTACGTTTTAAAAATCTAAAATTTTTAAGCTCGTTTTTTTTTACCTTTGGAAGTAAAATCCAGGGTTATTGTTTAAGTGTATGATTTGGCTGCCCGTTTTTATCATATCATAAAAAAGGCTGTCGGAGGAAGAACGTAAGTCCGCACCGCTTACGAGGCGGCGAGTGCGAGTTTGGTTATCGAAAGAAAGTGAATGTGTTGGGGGCGATGATATCTTGCTCCACCAAGACGACCAAAAGTTGTCAAAGGAAAAAAAATAATAAAGGATTTCGGTGGGCTTTATCGGAAGTTTCAATGAACAAAAAGGAGGTCTTTGAAAGAGATGCTAGTTTTGTGAAAAGATGTACCCGGTGGGAAAAGTTTTTTTTCACTTGTGAGGAACAAGCACCATCTCAAGAATAAAAAATTGTACCCTGGGGAAAAAAACTAAGACATGAAATTTAATTTATGGTCCCAAAGGTTAGTCTTAAAGGGGCTAACCAAGTTAGACGAACTGTTGGTAATAAAAAAAGATCCACCCCTTTGCTGTGAAATTGAAAAAATTTCGTAAAACGTAAAGATAGAAAAAATTTGAGGGGTTTTTTAGGTCAAATGTACGTAATACCCGTCCATCGAATGTGGGGTCATCAAATTTTGGGTATAATTTTAATGGAATGGGGTGTTTCGTAAACGGGGAGAACATAAAAATATTCGTGTTCGTGTGAAGGCCCATAGAGTTTTGGTACGTTTTTTGGGGCAGACAATTCAAAAAACAATCCCGGGGTCCAAAATTTTGATGATCCCCGATAGGGCCCCCTATGTAAATTTAGGTGTTAGAGTAACGACAAAGTGAAGTTGGAATGATATCGGCGGTGTCTACGGAAAACAAATTCTTTGGAAATCTTGGTGGTAAGAGAAAACTAGGAGATTTGTGGGAGTACTTTTCATCAACAAATTTTGGGGATACGAAATATTTGTTGTGGTGGAATAGTGAAAAGTCGATTTAAAAACAAGGATGAAAAGGGTTTTCCAGAATCTTTGCAAGTTTCATAAAGTCGAAATCAAACTTCGATAGGCTCAATGAACTATTCATCCCTCCCAAAATGAAGAGAAAAACAAACGAAAGGCTCGAAAAAATTTAGGAGAAACTGAAATCTCGAGAAAAGGGGTGATTTGGGCCCCCCATGAAAAAACATGTGGCAAACAGGTATTTAAAAAAACAATTTTTTTTGCTCGATCGGGGTAAATTTTAAAAGACATTGTGTGTATGGGAGAAAAAAGTTTTAAAAATATTTAATGTGTTCAAATGGGTTGGGCGGGTTCGGTGATCACTTCACTTGGGATCCAAATATTTCGCGATGAGATGAAATAGAATGGTCTGTAGGGTTTTATTCGGAAAAAAATATCGCTAATATGACAAAAGGAAAGATGTAATTTGGTAGGTCCTAACGGAACAAAAAGAGATTGGGAGAGGCTTCTTTTCAGAAAGGCATTGGCCTAGGGCACCCTAAGGTCTTGCGTGAGAAAAAAATGAATGGTTTATTTTGCGAGTTAGCATAGCGAAAATGGATGACAGGGGGTACGAAATTCCCCCCCCTTAAATTCAGTTTCGGGGGGCCCCAAAACGAATGTGGGGTTCGAAAGCGTCTGAGGAAAAAGAAGATACCCGTACGAAGTTTTTACTACTGGGCGACTAATAAAAGCCCCAAAAAACCAAAAAATTAGGCTGGGTACGTCGGTCTTTCAATTTGGTTGAAAAAGTTTTCTCCCAAACCGACGAAAAATTGAAAGAAAAAAACACGACTGTAACCCCTTTTTCCCCGCCGTACCCCGGGGTCAAAATTTGAAACAGCCGAGTTTTTTATGCTGTTAGTGTGCCCTGCGAAAAAACAAATCAAGTTCAAGGGATCAAGACAATGTGATTTGAACCCCTTTGTAAATAACATTGTTTATCTACCTCAGAAATTTAGGGCAAAAATAACCCCCGCGTAAAATAAAATTTAACTTATTTTTTTTCCCCCTCAAAATTTGGGCAGGAACGGCAAACACAAAATTATCAAAACCCCAGCAAAAAGGAAAATTACAAAAAAAATTAACCATTTTTTATTTTCGAAAATTTAATCTTGGTCCATGGTCCCCAAAAACAACCTCTGGGGCCAGGAACGGCAAATACCTACTACTCTTGTAAGTAATTATTAATGAATTAACTTAGTAGCTTCATTTCAATAACATTACTCCATAATACCATGTAATAACAGTTCTCAAATTTATTAAGAAGATGGCCGTGGAATGGAGGATATGAATAAATAATTTTAAAAATTATTAAAATTTGAATTTTTGTCTATTTATCAGTACATGAATAAGATATGTACATCGATATGTGGTTGTATTTGTGTTTTAATACAACGCACAATTTTGTACGTAATTGTGCATATATGTTTAAAAATGTTATCTAGTAAAGTAGTTTTTGCAATATTTTAAGGGGTGAATTTATGTGTAATAAAATAGGAAAAGTGAGATTAGTAATATTTTAAAATTAAAGCACTGTGATAAATTATTCATTATTTTAGAATAAATCTTTTTACTAATAAAACCAGAGAAGGGGTTGATTTGTAAGGGATGAAATATATTAATAACGACAAAAAAATATTGTTCAACTAGTCTGAGAAAGAAATTTACTCACCTTAAGCATGATTATATAGTTTTATAGGTATTAACAGTAAGGCATAGCTTTCACCCAAGAAAAAATAAAAGCACACATCGGCATATTATAGATTTTGAAGTGGGCGGTAAGTCGAGCTTGATTCCAAATTTGTATGCAAATCCATAAATGTTGAAAAAGAATTTCCAGATTCTTTACGTGCACGCACGAAAGTTTTACCCTTACATTTAAAGTTTGTCCTGAGAGATATGCCAGTATTTGCCAAATTTTACTCATTAGCAAGTAAGTATTTGTCATTTAATCTAGCGTTTGAGTAGAAAGATATGGAAGTTCTACCATTATAAATGAATGTTAAACCTAGCATGTAGCATTCATGTAAACAGTATATGTTATTAATAACATAATGTTCCAGATTAGAATATATTAACACGACTTAATATCTTTGTAATAAAACATTACTAATTATAAAAACTGCAACATGTCTGTGATATTGTTGATCGAACCTACTAACCCTTATTACTTTCATTTGCTTACAAAAAGATAAAATTAAAAACTTGCCATTAACTGTGGTAGGAACTGAAGTAGTGAAGGTGGTTTTCCTTATGATTTTTAAGGACTGCCTGAAGGACAACAGTCCATGCCGTGCGGGGTTGACGAAGGGTGCTGTAGACAGCGTGTACAACACGGGGTTGACGGCTGCGTTCAGTGGTAGTACAAACACAGCCACCCATGCAAACACCTGTAAAAGAATCACAAGCTATTGATAACCGAGGGGCAGTAGGGCTTATGTGCAGGGTTCATGAGTGGTTCAGACGTTCATGTGTTGATGATATTATAGCATATAGTTAATGTTAATGTGTTTGTTTTATTAATGTTGATACATATGTTACTTATTCCTTTACAAAAATTAGATGTTTTATTTCTGTTCTCTTAGTAACGAGAGAATTAAAAAGTTAGCCTTTTTGTGAATATGCTTACAAATATTATTTTTCTTTTTCAAAGTTAGTATGTTTAGTGAAATTCAGAAATGATCATCAACAGGTTATGGGCCCAGTTATGGCTACAACGTTTAAAAGACAGTTGTTTATAGTTTAAATTCAATTTTAAAGTAATCAAAGCTATAATGATGACTTTTTCTAAGCATATTACACCTTTAGGCAGTGAGTCAGACTAACCAGTGTGGAAGAGGAAAATAAGATATTTGTTGGGTTATCACGAAGGAGCTTTAGGTGTAATAGATAAGAAGCTAGTTAGACCTGAAGCATTGGAGACAGGAGTTACGGAAACAAAAATCAAGAAGCACAAGAAGACTTTTGATTTGTACCGTAAGGCTAATAGCTATGCTAAATATGTGATTACTAGTTCTGTCACTCACGAAGTTAACCTAAATATTATGGACCAAGAAACTGCAAGTGATTCATGGGCATGTTAAAAATAAACCTTAAAGCAACAGCAAGAGTTCAGTTGTTCAAGGTACGCGTATATTTATAGTTCTTTAGTTTTGGTTGGACACACGGGGAAGACGTTTTGGCCCATATAGCCAAGTTAAAAACTTTATGGAATGAACTAAACAATGGTCTTAGGGTTGAAAAGGAAAGTCAGTTGCCAGACTTATAATTAGTTTGCAAGACTGCACATTTTACCTAAACAGTTCAAAAATTTTCAGTATCTTTGGATGATTCTTACCAAAGATGAATGTAAGACTTTTGATGAGATGACTAATCAGGTTTGCATGTTAGAAAGAAAATTTCGTAAAAATAAAAATTAAGGTACGTTTGAGCCTGTTCAAGAGGCCTTAGTAGCAAAAGTAGGCCTAAATAAAAGTAAGGCTAATCAGAACAAAGGCAAAGGTAAGCATCAGACAAGACACAAAACAGAATGACACCTGCAATTACCGTAAGCTACGAGGCCATTGGCTTAAGAATTGTCAAGGTGGGCTTGCCAACGGAAAACCTAGAAAAATTGTTAGGAATCAGGGCAAATCTTGTTCAACTCCTGGTAATAATGAAATTATGTTTATCAGCGAGGAGGTCTAAGCTTGTGATCTGAATCCAACAGTTTGGTGGGTCGACAATGGAGCAACAAGGCATATCACTAATTGTCCAGACTACTTTACAGAATTTGAAATGTTCAATTTCAAATCTCATGGTGTCAAAGCTGCAGGAAAAGAGACACTTACTGCTTTAGGAAGAGGTAGCATTGAGTTGTCAAATGGATGCAAACTGGTAGATGTGTGATATGTACCGGAGATAAGCAAACATTTATTTCCAATACTTTCCAAATAGTGAGTCTTTGTATGAAGCCGATATATGTCCAGTTTTCTCCTAAGTACAAGTAGAAGTTAACGTTTTAGAAGATAAGGCTATGTTACAGTTGTACCACCAACGATGGAGTAATCAGGATAAACAACTTGTAAGAGAAATGCTTAAGAAGGAGTTCAACGTAAAGCATCCTCTAGAAACAGAAGCTTGTGAACCTTGAATTTATGGTAAAGCGCACAGATTAGCATTTGGACATAGAGAGAAATGTTCCAAACACGGAGAACTGGTGTCAGTAGATGTAAGTGGACCTTTCGACGAATCTTTTCAGAAGAAGAAATACTTGGTGTTGTTTAAAGACAACTATACTAAGTTCAGATACGGATTTCTAGTTAGAGAAAAATCAGAAGTGAAAGATATGTTAGTGAATGTAATCCAACATGCTAAGACATTAGGCTACAGAATTCGAGATCTGTTAAGCGATAACGGAGGAGAATTTGATAACTAAGAAGTCAGAGAAATCTTGAGTAATGAAGGAATAGTTCAAAGATTGACAGCACCCTATACGCCACAACAAAATGGTGACAGAGCGAGATCTCCGCACAGTTGTAGAAATAGCAAGAACTTAAAGATTTTCGAGAAAAGATGTAGAGTGTCCTGCTAATATCTGAGCTGAGTTTGTTGCTACGTCAATCTACATCCTGAACCGAACGGGAAAATCATCAGTGGAAGGTCTAAGTCCATATGAGTTGTGGAACGGCAAGAAGCCTAGAATAAAACATATGCGTATTATTGGTTCTACCTGTTACGTACACATTCCAGATCAGAGAAGACGAAAAATGGACAGAAATGCTGTAAAAGGTTACCTGATTGGTTATGACGGAGATGAGCGTTATAGAATCTGAATAAAAGATGAGGACAAGGTTATTGTAAGTAGGGATTTAGGGGTTTGTAAGTTAGAGATTAAGGATTTGTAAGTTAGGGATATTTCAAGAAATCACAAAAGAGTGTGGAAATCAGATTGTATTACCTTTCAGAGATGTTGGTGCCTCAAATCAGAGAAAGGAATCAGATATTTAATCAGAAGTTCAAGATAACGTTCAATAAAATTCAGACAGCGAAGAAGAAGAAGACGAAGAAGTTCTAGACCAAGACTGAAGAAACCTACACGTTTCGATGATTTTGTTATGGTGGCTGAAGAAGTTGTTAATGGTATAAGAACTCTAGAAACATATGAAAAAGCGGTCAACTGTAATCAGCAAGAACATTGGAAAAGAGATAAAGTCTTTAGAAGAAAATTAAACGTGGGAATTAACGGCATTGCCTCAAGGAGTCAAAGCAATGCCTAGCAAGTGGGTCTACAAAGTGAAGACAAACCCTGACGGAAGTATTGATAAGTATAAAGCTCGGTTGGTTATTAAAGGATTTAATCAACGTTACGGGATAGACTACAAAGAGACATTTAGCCCAGTAGCTAAAATGAGCACAATTCGATCCATCTTAAGTATCGCAGTGAGTGAAGGTTTGCATTTGATGCAGTTTGATGTATCAACCGCTACATCTACATATACAAGAATGTATGGAGAACTTGAAGAAACGATGTACATGCAGCAACCTGAGGACTATGAAGATAATATGAATCGAGTATTGAGGCTAAAGCTATAGGGCCATAAACAAGCACCAAGATGTTGGGCATAGCGTTTTGGAGGATTTCTTGTAAATCAAGTGTTGCAGATTAATGTCTTTACATAAAAGAAAGTGGCCGCAAGAATATGTTTGTCACTCAGTATGTCGATGATGGACTACGGAGATATAGAGGCGTTCCTTCAAGAAATGAAGAGTATGTTCAAGATCACATCGAAACCTCCAACATACTTTCTAGGTATTGAAATTGAGCACTTGGAAATTTGAGGCATCAAAATTAGTCAGAAAGCGTATGCTAAGAAAAATTCTAGAGTGGTTTAACTTTCAAAATAGTAAACCTGTATCGACACCTATACTTAAAGAACCAGTATCACCGTGTACGAGTACCAATGTGAAAAATCAAAAGACGTGTTGTTTCCGTTACAGACAAGCGGTCGGAGCATTGATGTATTTGATGATAGGCTCTAGGCCATACCTAGCCTATAGTGTTAGTTTTCTTTCGAGAACACTTAAGTCACCAACAGAAAGAAGATGTCATACACCTGAAAAGAAGTGTCAGTGCTACAAGTTGATAATCAAGCAACAGTGAAGTTGGTGCACAATCCTGAGTTCCATCACAGAATAAAACACATAAGGATCAAGTTATTTTTTTCGAAAGAGAAAGTTTTGGAGAAAGAGCTGCTTGTTGAGTACATTTCTACAGAGAATCAGCTAGCAGATCTAATAACAAAACCACTGGCAAAACGAAGACTTGGAAATCTTTGTAACGGATTAGGCATTGAGTAATTAATCAGAGACTAGAACAATTAATCAAAAGGGAAAGTATTATAGCATACAGTCAATTTTTTTTTGAATTAATGTTGATACATATGTTATCTGATTCTTTTGCTATAACCAGATGTTTTATTTCTGTTCTCTTAGTAACGAGAGAATTAAAAAAAGTTAGCCTTTTTGAATATGCTTACAGATATTATTTTTTTTTCAAAGTTAGTATGTTTAGTAACATTCAAAAATTACCAACAGCAGATGAGTGATTCAGCTGCAATACGAACACAGACACCCAGACAAACACCTGTAACGGTAACACACATTAATGATAATTGCAGGAAAATAGGTCTTTGCGCAGGGTTCATGAGTGGTTCAGACACTCATAGGTTGATAAGTGGTTCAGCCACAATACGAACGCAGACATTCAGACAGGCATCCGTAACAATAGCAAATATTATTGATAAACGAAAGGCAATAAGTCTTATGTCTAGGATTCGTGAACTACGGTGTTTATGCGGCCTGGTAGGAAGCAATTGTAAAGAGTTAACGAGTAATGTTCGCCAGGTACAGTAGAACCTCGCTTAGTCGACGTATACGGGCCGTGATGACTTCGGATAAGTGAAAATGTCGGATAATAGAGAATTGCAATAAAAACTCTAACTTTTGTATAACTAAGTACTTTAATGGATTTTACTAAGAATTAACACTTTAGAACTGTTTAAACAATCATTACTTTGGGTTATTGAATACAAAATAAAACTTATAAGAATAAGAAATAACACATAATACAATTTCAGTACCGTATAATATATAATTTGCAAAGTACAGAGTTATTTAACAATAACTAAAATTAAAGTAAAATGAACAAAATATACTAAAAATAAAATTAAACAATTATAAATGAACTTTATACAGTTAAAAAATTACTGCATTTTTTATTTAATTTAAGAAGAGTAATTTAGGATTTTGACAAATTTTTTTATTGTTAGTTGCTTGCCTGAAGACTGTCGTTTCTTAGCTGCGATATTACGCCATACACCATAAAGACAATATCAGAGCTGGCAGCTTCATCTTGCTGCTTCATTCTTTCATTCATTCATCTGTTTCATTTTGCTTCACCTACAAAATACATTTCTTAGAAGTAGTGTACGCTCCGCTCACACGGTACAGCCCGCGCTAAAGCCGAACGTAAGGTCGGACAGTAAGCAACAAAATTACTGTATCTGCTCATTCAAAAATACAGTGGCTGACCAGTTATTTATTGCTGTATTGCACTATTATGTAATTATTGTAATACAGTACATGTACTACATTGCACAATCAAATTCTGTAACAAATTAACCTATTTTCGTTGTATAAAAGTCAGTTCCGGTCTCGACTATCTCGGAAAATCAGACTTTTTTTACGGTGGCGATTTCGGGAAGGGTATATCGGTTGAAACGGAATGTCGGATAACAGCATGTCGGATAACGAGGCTCTACTGTAGATGATAAATGTGGAATTTATTAGAATCTGTTTGTAAATCTAGGACAACAATACTTATTGTGTTTTCCAGTTCCTCCTGAACACTGAGGAATAAAAGAGAAATCAACAGTCATGAAATGACAGCTAAAGAGAACTAATTTTAATTTAACTGAACTCAACTCTTTGACGTAATTAAATGCGCACGTATGTATTCCGTTACAGTAAAATATCTGTTTAGAAATCCCCTTACCCCCCACTCTTATTAGCTTCTTTCACCATACGTTTTGGAAGACAGTTTTCCAGTTAGATACCTTTATTGTAGATCCAGTACCTGAGGGGGTACGGTGAAACCAGCCAATGAGAATAGGCCCAGGCCGATTATGGGCACCCAGCAAGCAGCGTCCGTCGCTACTAGAAGAGTCATCCGCCATGCCATTGCAGCCTCTGTAGTCCTTCGTTCTCTGGAGACAGCCATCTGTGTAGTCCTGGCCGCCAGGAACATCCACAGATAACTAGCAGCGATCACCCCAAACGACAGTAGATTCAAGACTGAAAAGAAATACTTTATCCAATACAATATTGTAGAAAAGTTTAAGTCCAATAAATTAGTTACTGTACTTAACAGTTAATGCATTTGACTACAATTTGATGTAACCCATTTTACAATTAATTCATAGCTCTCAACAATAGCCATGCATGCCTTACCAGGCAGTGGACCTCGGTTTACCCTTCGCTATGACCGATTATGAAAGCCATGTCTACAACGTTAGTCCTACAAGCCTACAATAAAATAACACACCTTTCCTGGCGTGAGGAATTTCACACCTCTCTCCACAAAAAACCATAAAATAATTATATAAATCCATAAAATATTTTTGTTTGAAAATACAACAATTATCCTTATGGTGTCTTTGATACTATGTATTTCTCTGTCTGGTATAGCAATATATTTCTTTTTTTCATACTCCTCCAACGCTGGCCATTATCCATATTTACAGTAAAAGATGGTTTGACATAAATATCACATTTGATGTACAGTAGTTTGCTGAATTGATATGTAGCAAAAGACAATTGATGGAGTTTAATCTTTGTCAGATTAGAAAATGTATTCTTCCTCTGCCAATAAAATTTATTTTATACATGTTGTTACTCCAAGTTTTTTTAGTAATTTTGAAATATTATAGAAATATAATTCATTTAATTAGTAAATACATAACTTCGAGTTAAAATATTAAATATTTTGTGGAATCACTCAAATAAAGAATATCACCGTTCCTAGGATCATCTTAAATAGTCATAATTACAATCATTATGCTACTGAAGAATTTACATAGATAGATACATAAATCAAATGTTCCAGACTTAACTAGTCTGTACGCGATCTAGTGGGCTATTTATTGGACAAACATAACATTTTTCGAAAATTAAAAATATTTGAACATAACCTTGTCCACTTAAGTAAGGTATCAAATTAAATTTAATGTTCTCAAAAATTCAAATATAGCATTATATATAAAATTTATAGCCTTACCACACCACAAAAAGGCAACAAAGGATTTATACTTTATTAAAATAGCCAAATTTAGTATAAAGCTGTAGGCACTTTCTCCTAAACTTTAATATAACATAAGAATTTGGTAGTAACGATTATGGGTTCATCATCCGAAAATACAAAGTATCTGTTAAATTATGAATTATCTCCATTGAAAATTATTTTTAGGGTAGTGACCCTTTCGCCCACCCATACACGTACAGCGGTAATGACCCACATACGCACCTAAAATATATATATATATATATATATATATATATATATATATATATATATATATATATATATAAAATAATAATATAGAACTAGTAAACCAAAGAGGGTTATCAAAATAAAGGCATTAATTTCTTGGTTCATAACAAACTTCGTATTTAGGAAACACTATTTTCACGGACACAACTTTCCCAGAAACAAAATATCTTCACCAAAAACAAAAAAGTACAATACTGATAAAATCACCTACGTGTAGTGCAGGGATGTTTATCTTATATCTGAATGTAAGCTACCTTCATTCTTTTAAATTTTCAAAATATATGGGCTCCACCTCCACAAAAATACAATGACCAATTATTTCTGGGAATCTATTAAAGTTTCAAAATATACTTGAGCGGAGTATTAAATTAAACATATTTGACTTACAAATACCTATATTTTATTATACATTGGAAAAGTCAAAATAAATTCCATCTACTGCTCTCAATACCCCAAAACGTGTAATTTTATCTAAAAAAAAGTGGGATATCATATTGTACGCACGCTATTTCTCAAAAAGCACCTCCACAAATAGGACTAGATACAGCCTGGCGGAGCCCTTTGGCCAAGGTCTAGGTGCCACAGATACAGTGAGGCTAGGCCGTAGGCCGTGCTTCCTCACGAGGCCGAACCTTAAGATAAGGCCCTTTGGAAACCATAAGCAGATGTTCTGCGAGGCTCTGGGTCGAAATACCCAACGATTATGAGGTACAGTAAGGGGATTTGGGGACCTAGACCCAACGAGCGAAGCTAATGTTTAAGAAAAAAAAGCACAATTGACATCAAGATGGCGTTGTAGGACCCTCACAAAATGGAAGTACAATTGACATCAAGATGGCATTGTAGGCCTCTCATACAAAGGAAGCAAACGTGACATCAAGATGGCGTTGAAGGCCCATCACACAAAGGAAGCAAACGTTACTTGAAGATGGCGTTGAAGGCCCCTTACACAAAGGAAGCACACGTGATATCAAGATGGCGTTGTAGGCCCATCACACAAAGGAAGCAAACTTTACATGAAGATGGCGTTGAAGGCCCCTTACACAAAGGAAGCAAACGTGATATCAAGATGGCGTTGTAGGCCCCTCACAAGAAGGAAGCATTCGTGACATCAAGATAGCGTTGTAGGCTCTTCACACAAAGGAAGCACACGTTATTTGAAGATGGCGTTATAAACCCCTCACACAAAGGAAGCACACGTGATGTCAAGATGGCGTTGTAGGCTCCTCACACAAAGGAAGCATTCGTGACATCAAGATAGCGTTGTAGGCTCTTCACACAAAGGAAGCACACGTTACTTCAAGATGGCGTTATAAACCCCTCACACAAAGGAAGCACACGTGGCATTAAAATGGTGTTCTTGACCCCTCACACAAAGGAAGCACACGTGATGTCAAGATGGCGTTGTAGGTCCCTCATAAGAAGAAAGAATTCGTGACATCAAGAAAGCGTTATAGACCCCTCACACAAAGGAAGCACACGTGACATTAAGATGGTGTTGTTGACCCCTCACACAAAAGAAGCACACGTGATGTTAAGATGGCGTTGCAGGCCCCTCACAAGAAGGAAGCATACATGGCATCAAGAGCGTTGTAGGCTATTTAAATTAACTTACTACTGGTCTATGTTTTTTTTTTGTTTTATTTGCCTTTAAGACACCTTCGTTATGGAATATATTTGCAAAGGAAATATCATTATGTCTGATTGAATTGATTATGATTGTATTATTGTTTTTTAATGTTTACATATATTTGACCTCTTCAGTAATTTCAATTTTGACGTTTTCCAAACAAAGAGAGGAGTAGTCCAAACTATTTGTTCTAATAAAATATGCATTTGCTGCTTTCTTTAAGTTTGACTATAGGTCTGTAGGTTGAACTACATTTTCTTGAGTGAGTTGACTAAAATGACTGTCAGAAATCATTCATTTAATATTTAAGTAGAAATGACGTTATTGAAATCTTATAAATGTAACCGTGAAGAGTAGCTTGATATTTCTTCATCAGCGTTATGAAAACTACTGAATAATTATTGTTCATACTTAAAGCGGAATTTTAGGGATCTTAGAAGATTTTTCTAGTTTAAGAACATTTTTCTTATTTTCACCGTCCTTAAGAATAGTCATGAAGTGGCATTTTATTAAATCTTAGTATCACCGTTTTTATTACTTTATTTAGTTTGACAGTCTTATAATACTTTTATTATGATGTCATTGTACAATTTAACTTTTTCAAAATGTTAAAATGCAGGAGAAAAATTATTGATTAGGTTAGTTAGAGCCTGATTTTTTGATTTCCCATATGTTGTAATTTTTTAATAAGTACTCAGTGAGATATGATGACGACATTAAGTGTATCCTGTCCCTCCGGCTTAGCTAGGGTAATCAAGATGGACGACACAGCTGACGCTAGGGGATTCCCCTTTCTCGCCATCAAAGGAAATTTACCATTAAGCCACTGCAGACAGCTTCTTATTAAATTACCAAAATCCTTTTTATATATCTTATCTATGAAATATTTATAAACATAATGGTGATGTGTAAACGATTTTTAAATCAGAAGGATTCAAATAAACCTCACTTGTATAACATATAATATATATATATATTATATATATATATATACAATAATATATATATATATATATATATATATATATATATATATATATTATTGTTACTTTTATAAATAAATGCATTTTTATTAAAAATGAATACAGAACATAATGTAACATATTTAAAAATATTTAGTAAAAAAGTGTATTAAGTAGAAAGCTATTTTTTTACCCAAATAAGAGAATCATAAAAGTTTAAAGTCTGTAAAGGGAAGACGGGACCTGAGTACCACATTCTCTACTGAATAGTTTGAGGTGAGGGATGAGAAGATGTTACAACGGAAGGTGGGACCTGAGTACCACATTCTCTACTGAATAGTTTGAGGTGAGGGATGAGAAGATGTTACAACGGAAGGCGGGACCTGGGTACCACATTCTCTACTGAATAGTTTGAGGTGAGGGACAAGAAGATGTTACAACGGAAGGCGGGACCTGAGTTCCACATTCTCTATTGAATAGTTTGAGGTGAGGGATAAGAAGATGTTACAACGGAAGGCGGGACCTGAGTTCCACATTCTCTACTGAATAGTTTGAGGTGAGGGATAAGAAGATGTTACAACGGAAGGCGGGACCTGAGTTCCACATTCTCTACTGAATAGTTTGAGGTGAGGGATAAGAAGATGTTACAACGGAAGGCGGGACCTGAGTTCCACATTCTCTACTGAATAGTTTGAGGTGAGGGATAAGAAGATGTTACAACGGAAGGCGGGACCTGAGTTCCACATTCTCTACTGAATAGTTTGAGGTGAGGGATAAGAAGATGTTACAACGGAAGGCGGGACCTGAGTTCCACATTCTCTACTGAATAGTTTGAGGTGAGGGATAAGAAGAAGTTACAACGGAAGGCGGGACCTGAGTTCCACATTCTCTATTGAATAATTTGAGGTGATTCGTCAAAAGAATAAAGGCAGCTTACTTTAATCAAAGTCCACATTAAAGAAATGTACGTATTTCAAGATATCCGATAGTCTTGAAACATCATTCAACTATGCAGGATGTATTTTAATTGTGGCAGTACTGAGATCTTGTAAATTATAAAGGTGACAAAACATCTTAAATGAGGAACATTCCCTTGTTTAATAAGTTGTTTAAAACTACGTAGGTAACATTATTCTAAATAGACGCAATTTTCCAATATGATGTCCAACTCAATTTATTCTAATTGAATACTTAATGGTGGTTTTGGATGTTAAATATAATCTTAAGGCTTTTTATACATGGGTAATTGTTTGGATACCCAACCGTATACGAGTTAGTTGGACTTTACCTTGGTGTCTAGGAAACTGGTATACAAGTTACATGAACTCTACCTTGGGCTCTATAAAACTGGTATACGAGTTACATGGACTCTACCTTGGGCTCTATAAAACTGGTATACGAGTTACATCGACTCTACCTTGGGCTCTAGGAAACTCGTATACGGGTATACAAGTTACAAGGACTCTACCTTGAGCTCGAGGAAACTGGTATACGGATTACATGGACTCTACCTTGGGCTCTATGAAACTGTATACGACTTACATGGAATCTACCTTGGGCTCTATGAAAATGGTATACGGGTTACATGGACTCTACCTTGGGTTCAAAGAAACTGGTATACGAGTTACATGGACTCTACCTTGGGCTCTAGGAAACTCGTATACGGGTATACAAGTTACAAGGACTCTACCTTGAGCTCGAGGAAACTGGTATACGGATTACATGGACTCTACCTTGGGCTCTATGAAACTGTATACGACTTACATGGACTCTACCTTGGGCTCTATGAAAATGGTATACGGGTTACATGGACTCTACCTTGGGTTCAAAGAAACTGGTATACGAGTTACATGGACTCTACCTTGGGCTCTATGAAACTGGTATACGAGTTACATGGACTCTATCGTGGGCTCTATAAAACTGGTATACGAGTTACATGGACTCTATACCTTGGGTTCTAGGAAACTCGTATACGGGTATACGAGTACATGGACTCTACCTTGGGCTCTAGGAAACTGGTATACGAGTTACATGGACTCTACCTTGGGCACTAAGAAACTCATATACGAGTTACATGGACTCTACCTTGGGCTTTAGGTAACTGATATACGAGTTACATGAACTCTACCGTGGGCTCTATGAAACTGGTATACGAGTTACATGGACTCTACCTTGGGCTCTATGAAACTGGTATACGGGTTACATGGACTCTACCTTGGGCTCTATGAAACTGGTATACGAGTTACATGGACTCTACCGTGGGCTCTATGAAACTGGTATACGAGTTACATGGACTCTACCTTGGGCTCTATGAAGCTGGTATACGGGTTACATGGACTCTACCTTGGGCTCTAGGAAACTGGTATACGAGTTACATGGACTCTACAGTGGGCTCTATGAAACTGGCATACGAGTTACATGGACTCTACCTTGGACTCTAGGAAACTGGTATACGAGTTACATGGACTCTACAGTGGGCTCTATGAAACTGGCATACGAGTTACATGGACTCTACCTTGGACTCTAGGAAACTGGTATACGAGTTACATGGACTCCACAGTGGGCTCTATGAAACTGGCATACGAGTTACATGGACTCTACCTTGGACTCTAGGAAACTGGTATACGAGTTACATGGACTCTACCTTGGGCTCTAGGAAACTGGTATACGAGTTACAGGACTCTACAGTGGGCTCTATGAAACTGGCATACGAGTTACATGGACTCTACCTTGGACTCTAGGAAACTGGTATACGAGTTACATGAACTCTACAGTGGGCTCTATGAAACTGGCATACGAGTTACATGGACTCTACCTTGGGCTCTAGGAAACTGGTATACGAGTTACATGGACTCTACAGTGGGCTCTATGAAACTGGCATACGAGTTACATGGACTCTACCTTGGACTCTAGGAAACTGGTATACGAGTTACATGGACTCTACAGTGGGCTCTATGAAACTGGCATACGAGTTACATGGAATCTACCTTGGACTCTAGGAAACTGGTATACGAGTTACATGGACTCTACAATGGGCTCTATGAAACTGGCATACGAGTTACATGGACTCTACCTTGGGCTCTATGAAACTGGTATACGAGTTACATGGACTCTACCTTGGACTCTAGGAAACTGGTATACGAGTTACATGGACTCCACAGTGGGCTCTATGAAACTGGCATACGAGTTACATGGACTCTACCTTGGACTCTAGGAAACTGGTATACGATTTACATGGACTCTACCTTGGGCTCTAGGAAACTGGTATACGAGTTACATGGACTCTACAGTGGGCTCTATGAAACTGGCATACGAGTTACATGGACTCTACCTTGGACTCTAGGAAACTGGTATACGAGTTACATGAACTCTACAGTGGGCTCTATGAAACTGGCATACGAGTTACATGGACTCTACCTTGGGCTCTAGGAAACTGGTATACGAGTTACATGGACTCTACAGTGGGCTCTATGAAACTGGCATACGAGTTACATGGACTCTACCTTGGACTCTAGGAAACTGGTATACGAGTTACATGGACTCTACAGTGGGCTCTATGAAACTGGCATACGAGTTACATGGACTCTACCTTGGACTCTAGGAAACTGGTATACGAGTTACATGGACTCTACAATGGGCTCTATGAAACTGGCATACGAGTTACATGGACTCTACCTTGGGCTCTATGAAACTGGTATACGAGTTACATGGACTCTACAGTGGGCTCTATGAAACTGGCATACGAGTTACATGGACTCTACCTTGGACTCTAGGAAACTCATATACGGTTAGGTAGATAACAAATTACTCATGTATAAAAACACTCCTAAAATCATGTATAACGTCCAAAACCACTTTGAAGTATTGGGTGTTCTGTTAAAATAGATTGTATTGTCCACCGTACTGGTGGCCATTTAGAAAAATTGTACCTTAATATTTTTAATCCTATCTAAAAACAATGGAATGTTCCCAATTTAAAGTTTGTTGCCAGATTTACAGTTTACAAGATTCCTTTATTCCGTATAAAAAGATCTGTAGGTTTATGTTTGCAGGAATTAAAAATATCTCTTGAAAGTATAATTAAAAGTGTATAATAAAAACTAAACATTTCAGATCAAAAAAATGACTAATTATCCTAAGTAAAATGATTAAATTAAATTAATTGAACACTGGAAAAAACAATCTCCGATTGGAATAAATCAATTAGTTTGCGCGCTAACTTAATTTAATTAGAGAAGTACACAAGCTGACCGCACTTGGAGATTTGGAGCCCAAAGCCTTGTCTCCACTCATAAAAACACGGTAGCAATAAATTAGAGTCCTTGTATCAAGCTTATATATGCAAACCTAACACTGATATTGCATGGTTCTCCATTTCGATAGATATGGTTCTATCTATATATAGATAGATATAGATTCTTCCATTTCGAAAATTATTAAGAGCTCTTCTATAAGATATTGTGTCTCTAATTCACAGTATACCAGATCTTCCTGGTACATCAGCAAAACATGGGTCTCTATGTATCTAGAATACTTGTACAAACCTAAAAACGACATGGCATACGTGTTTCTAATACTAGTTACCACCACACTTTATCAAACCAAGAAACCACACCAGCAAAACATGGGTTTCCATGTATCAAGAATACATGTACAAACCTAAAAACGACATGGCATACGCGTTTCTAATGCTAGTTACCACAACACTACATCAAACCAAGAAACCACACCAGCAAAACATGGGTTTCCATGTATCAAGAATACATGTACAAACCTAAAAACGACATGGCATACGCGTTTCTAATGCTAGTTACCACAACACTACATCAAACCAAGAAACCACACCAGCAATACATGGGTTTCCATGTATTAAGAATACATTTTCAAACCTAAAAAGATATAATAATAATAATGTGTTTATTCCCAAAAGCATACAATATGTTTACATACATTAATTAGGAATAATAGCCACCTTATAATCCAGTAATTGGTGGCTATATTGATAACAAAAAATATTATAAATAACTATAAATTAAAGATAATACATTGTCCAGTCTTCTTTGATGACTACTGAAAAAGTTGGCTGCTGTGGCGTGAAGCAAAAATAAAAGAAGGTCTAAACTATACATAAAATTAACTTAATATGGAAAATAAAAATTCAACACTATTTACATTAGTCAACCATTTTTTAAGCTGTTTGGAAAATGAAAAAATACTATTAGCTCTTCTAATGTCAACAGGCAAAAGGTTAAAAAATTTCGGGCCTAAATAGAGAAATGTTTTTGAAACAAAATGATTTATTTATTTTTGGCTTTATGAAGAAGTGATTTACTGTATTTCTTGTTTGATAGAATAAATTTTCTGTTCCCTGGTTGCCACTTCTCTTGTAAAAGGCCCTAATTACCTTAAAGATAAATAGATTTTTCACCGTTAAGATGTTTAATTGTTTGTATAACTGTTCTGTATGATCTCTCTGATTTTTAAAGCAAATAATACGTATGAAATATTTTTGGGTTATAATCAATTTATTTAACAAGATATTGTATGCCGCACCCCAAAATTCAATCCCATATTCAAGTCGCGAATGTACCAAAGCAAAATATAATGTTCTTAGTAAGTTAGAATCACATAAATTTCTTAAAAAGTAAAATGATCTGATTGACATTCGTAAGTCCATATGTAAAGCATTTATTTGGGCTTTCAAAGTAACCCTACTATCAATGAAAACTCCCAAATATTTAAATTCATTCACTTGCTCAATTACTTCACAGTTACAATTAAGTGCATTATTACAGTCATGGTATTTAAATTGATCTTGAAAATAATATCCATTTAAATCGAAATTTAATATTTTAGTTTTGAAGGCATTAAGTATCATCGAATTACTAATACAACAAGATTTTAATAGTAATAAGTCATTATCTGTGGCATCCCTTATTTCCCTCCAACTCATAGCAGAATACACAAAAGCGATGTCGTCTGCAAAGGCAAATATTTCTCCATAAAAGGGTAGCAACAAAAGATCATTAATAAATGAAGCAAACAAATCGGCAGAAAGTACTGACCCTTGAGGAATACCAATATTGACAGTA
>JAQJVL010005800.1:0-32814 GCA_035578905.1 Stictocephala bisonia | reverse complement strand
TGATAAATATAACAAAGCATCACTTACTTGGTCTTTGGTGATCCTAAGTACATCCTTGTTTATGGACAACATGCAGTTTATATAAACATTAGTTACTATTGGGTTCATTGAACATTCAAAATAATCATGTTTTAAGAATAAAAAGAACATTAAAAAATATTTACAATGTATACAAATTCACTGGCAAGTATGATGAATGAGGCACTCTGGGTGCACCCCAAGTCTACATCTAACACAAACTGTGCATGATCTTCTCACTAATTGGTGATTTATTCCACTCATGTTGAACAAAACAATAAACAACTTGCACAAAAAACCTCACATCACATTATATTACAACGTAATGAGAATTGTAGCCGCTCTACAGTAGCGTACCAGACGTCAGATACCACGGCGGTCAGCTGATGAGATTGACATTTTCCAAAGACGTATAGTATAAAATAACATACGTATTGAAACTAATATGAAATGAAAGTATATCTATCTGTGTTAATATTAAAGCAAATTTCACAAGGATAACTAAAAAAATAACAGCCCTACAAATTAATTACACAACAACGATATATTATTGCAAAACAGTTTTGGCAAAACCCTGTGCAACGATATATCATTGTGAAGCAATTTTCGGTAAAAATAATAACGATATATCGTTGTAGGGCAGCCAAAGGGTTAACACAGCTTTCGATCGGAAAGCGTGAATTTAATAGAATAATGCCTTGGAATTCCTTTCTTTCAATGGGTGGCATTATTTCTGCATATAAGTAACAGTTTTTCATATAAGAAATGACTTTTACCTTCTTTTGGAGAGGTTCTACAAGAACGAAAACCCCATTTTGTATAAGCTCAATTTTGAACATTTCAATCACTAGCATTTTATGTAGGGCTGATCTTTTAGGGTCAGATTGTGGTATTGTCTTCTCTAAATTAAGACATTCAATTTAATACATAATTTGACCTATTTAAGATATTTTCTGACTCCTTGGGGACAGTCCGCCATAAACGATAAAGAATGGACAGTTCTTTTAAAAAATACAAATTTTTAGGCTCAGTAACAATGTTTTGTAACTTATTGCTTTCATCTACAATGGTTTAAACTAAGCAATTGTTAATCAAGCTCAAGGTTGTAAATTTAAACTGCCGGCATTTCGCACAGGCTTGAGGTTTGCTTCACAGCATTCTATTTTCCTAATAAATACTTATAATTTGATGTACAAATAAACATATGCTCTTATTTTAAATTTTTTCTGACTTCTTGTGGACCCTTCCCCTGATGTGATGAAAGATTTATAGTTGCTTTAAAAAGTAAATTTGTAATGCACCAACAATGTTTTAAGTTTCATTATTTAATTTGTAATGGTAAAATAAATTAATGTTTCAATCAGACTTTTTGAACAAGTATATATATAATTAGTAAGAATGTGCAATTCTATGTCATTATGTAGGTGGAGCAAGATATGTGCCAGGAGGCGTGGGAGGTGCAAGCAGTACAGGAGGAGTGGACCCCTTCACAGGTGGCAACCGGTACATACCGGGGTCTACCTCTACCTCGGCCACATCAACCCCTGGTGGCACAGATCCCTTTACAGGTGGCACGAGGTATGTGCCTAATGGCACATCACCCACCGCTACCACACTCTTTCCTCAAACTAGCTACGTGCGATTTGATCAAGGCAATTTACAGGCTATCTTAGGTTTGTATAGTATCAACTAACAATTTCTTAATTTGATTATACTGGGGGGTCAATCCATTGAAAGTGATCCAAGGATGGTTGCTTGACCAATAAAAAAGGAAAAAAAACTGAAACTTGCAGGATTATTTCCAAAGAATCTTAAGACAATTATTTGTAATTTTTTATCTTCAGTGGTTTAATTTTGGCAACCATTTTTAGAATGCTGCGCAGGGCTATTTTAATGCTTTACGGAAAACTTAATAACTACAAATCCTAAGAGGATTACATAGAGCATTTTATTTGGAATGTATCAACCTAAAAGATAGATGTGGTGATAAATTTATCAACCTCTTATCGTTCTATTAGAAATCTATGATTAACCCATTGGCCTACTTTCACGGAACCATTCCGCGATGACCTCACATGCCATTTATGCCATCACGGAACTATTCCGTGATGGTGATATCACACTTTGTTATTTTTGTTGTCAATTTGATTTCAAAGTTAAGTCATTAATTGGTAATGAATTGTTAGTCAAATATCGTACTTTGCAATGAAAATAATATTTGTGGTAAAACTAGGCAGTAAATATTTGACGGGTCTTTTTAAAATTAAAATCGGGAAAAATTGTTCAATCTCTGTTATAGAACATAGTTAGTTTTAGAGGAAGCAAATAATATCGAACAGCTGTTGTTAAGAGGGCTCCGGAGTCAGATTGAAAATCGCATTTTAGTTTGGCGAAGGGCCACAGGGAGCGGTGTTTAGTGCAGTACGTTGTCTGTGTTGGTAGTTGGCGTTTTAGGCACTAGGGGCGCTTCTTGGTTCAGCCGTCAAGGCATTTATTGCTCCGCAGTTCGCCCCTTGCACCATCTCTTCACTTTCTTTCTAATCTTTTATAGGACAATAGAAGGGAAGGGACGAGTGACTGACACCGCCAGCCGACAGGGTTGTCTGGGGCCTTCCGCGGTCTGCTTGTGCTCATTCCTTCCAGTAGTACAAATAAGTTAGGTAGAGTTGCATCTAGTTTCTTGTTATTGAAACTAATAAAACAGAGTTTATACTACTTACCTAATACCTTTATTACTGTTATGTTGAATTTAATAAACACAGCACTTAATGAAACTAGTATGAAAACTTGTTTGATAGAATTAAATATCACAAAATTAGAATTTTTTATATTTAAAATACGAGTATTTACAAGTAACTGACACAAACGAATGAAACCAATTTATAAAAGTGAATGACCAAATGTAAAATTAACAGAAAATAAAATAAAAAATTTAATGACAAATTTCAAGTAGGTACACATGTGAAATAAAGGAAATTAATTAGAGTATCTGATAATTCAAGTATAATACGAGTATGATGACAAAAATGACGTGACAAAAATATTGATTATGTAGCTCAATATCATCAAACCATTTTTCAATTACAACTGAAAAATTATAATAGATTCCTTATAGTCATTGTATGAGTGACACAAATTAGTGCAATTAAATCTTAACAAGCCTTACCTTTTATATTTTTAGTGGACTCAGGTTTTTAAAATATTACACACGTTTTTAGTATTTTAATAATTTAATATTATAACACAAATAATATTAACAATATTGTCTTTACAAAAATACAAACATCAAACTGTAATCAATCTAACTTCTACAAAGTTTAAGTAAAAAGGATATTGTAATTAATTATTAACCCGCGTATAGCAATAGCATGCATTCATTTAGTACTACCTGAAACTAAATCTTCACACTTATTAAAATTTCCATAAAAAATTAAGTTACCATTTTAAAATAATAATAATAATAACAACTCTTAATGATGTACAAAAGTTTATATTTCTATAATTTTAAAAATAAAAGAGTAAATATTGCATCAGCATATAATATTTTTTAATAATTTAATCAATATGCACTATAGTTGCTATTACGTTATTAAATCTATAAAATGATATAAGTATTTTTGTAAATGACGTACAAAAATTAAATAATACTGATTTGCACCCTGACTTCGAAGTGATGATTATATTCATTCCCATGTCTTATCAGTAAACGCTTATTTTGTTTACTTTTCACGAGAAAACAAGATTACCGTGTTTCATGACACTTTTTATTATTTTATTTGAGCTCCTGACTATTTTCAAAAACTCATATAATGGTATTTTATTATGTTTTTAATTTATAAGTACTTTTATCTCACATTATATTCAGCTAGTATATTTTTTCTTTTTTGGACGAGTATAAACGATAGATGCGTTACATTGCCAACTTCCAAATGAATACTCGATAGAAAACAACACAGCTCTCACGTTATTTCACCGTTTCACAAGTACAGACAAGCGGCAAGTATAGCCTACATCGCGCATGTGTTTAGGCTATGCTTTATACGCAATAATTAAAAACCCAATATGTCTTATTTCGTTTGTATCATTCTACAATGCAGTAATGTGTAGTTATATTATCGTATGTACTTATTTCTAATTAATTTGTTGTCTATATCCAACGAATGAATTCCCACTACCGTTGGAATATCGAACTAACTCTACTTGGAAGATGAAAAGGTTGCCGTCCTGTTGGGTTGATACGTAGTTTGTTTATCTTTTGAGTCAAGGTTACTCAAGAGTCACAAGCCTGAGTCCTAGCTATTAGTTGTATTTCTGTCGGTGTTATAGACCTTCCCAACCCTGAATGTTCTTAATGACTCTCGCGCAATGACTATAAGTTGCTACTTGAATGTTTCATCGTTAATAATTAATTATTTTCATATTGAAATAATTTGACAGCGGATAAGACCTTCTTAAAAAACTATAGGAAAATGACTCAAAATAACACCATACTTTGGTTATGAAACCTGACTGTACTACTAAACATGTACTTTATAAATGAACGGAACGAGTTTAAAATTATCTTTATTACATTAAACAATATCACCCATTCCTTAGCTATTATTACACTACAAATACACCAAAAGGTACAGCATTACACGATCATTTACTATTACAATACTAATGACTAAACAAATTCTTATGTATTAACAATTATAAGAAACTTAATACAACTTATTTCTTGACTTATTAGATGTATTACGAAACTAAGTTTAAAATAGTAATATAAATAACCCAATGAAATAGTTATACCGTTATAGTAGACAACAGTACAGATAAAACTGACATAACTTATTTTTCTAACTTGTACAGTTACGATTTCCTGTTTTCAGACCTAACTAAATACAAAAAAAATAAAATCATTATATAATCAACTTACTCGGGCTCTAGCAAATGTAAACTGTACATACAAGGAGAATATAAATAAATATTGAACACCTAACTAAATACACAAAAAATAAACCGCTTATATCTACAACATAAAATACAAATGCATTGCCAATTGTCCTAAAAACTAAGTAAATAATAATACTATACAATAAATTTAGATTGTGTTAAATTAACAGCCACAGAATATAAAAAGATAGCTGATGGCGTTGTCAAGCGTTGGACATGTGAAAGTCGACTGTTCGATGCAACTGACTGATCCCCATTCAACCACACTCAACCTTATACTTCAAAGATTGGATTCACTAGCCACAAAAGAAGATAATAATCAGGACATTACTAAACCATCCCAAACTGTCTCTGAACTTGTTCCCCGTCTAGCAAAAGCTGAGAATGATATAGTTTCTCTCAATCAAACTGTAAATGCTCTTGAAAAGAATACTTCTAATCTTACCTTCGAATGAATCTGTTCTGAAATTTCTGATCGCTCTGCTAGGAAGCGCAACGTCCTACTTCATAACATTCCTGAAAGTTGTGATAGTAACAGTACTGTGAAAAAGTCCCATGATAAGGCCCTAATCACTCGCATATTTGAGGATATTGATCTGTCAGCCCCTGATTTTGTGTACTACAGGCTTGGTAAACCATCCGCTTCAAAACATAGACCACTCAAGATCATATTTCCTAATACAGAGACTGCCAATGATCTACAAAAAAGGTTCAATATTGATTCTATTGCGGGAGATGATTTGGCTAATGTTACAGTATCTCGTGACCGAACCATACATGAACGCAAATATCTTGATGAGTTACGCAAGCAGCTGGATGAGCGTAAGGCCAGGGGTGAAAAGGAGCTTAGTATAAAGTACATTAATGGTACTCCAACCATCGTAAAGACTAAAAAAAAACTGATTTCCTCCAGTCCAGTGATATTATGTGCATATTTTAGTTACTTGTCATATTCTCAGTACTATATACTACTTTATTTTTCTTTTTTTTTCTTGTTTTCTAATTGTCTGCTCTGAGTAAGATCATCCAGTTATTAATTATTAGTCACCATTTTCCTAAGCGCTTATTAATTAAATTCTTTCTGCTTGTTTCCTAGTCCTGTTTCTAATTATTGTATTATTACCACTATTGTGTAAAGTATTTACTTATGTTCTTGTTGATTTTCTCATTGATGCATTACTGATTAATGAGCTGATCGTAAATTAAGTCGCCTTATTGTTGTTATTTTTTGTATTATATTTATTGCATGTTAATTAGACATTACTTATAATTCAATTGTATTTATGTAAAATTGGCTTTTGGCCGTTGGAAGCAATAAAACAATTATGGATTTAGAATGTGGATAAAATCTGAACCTAATACAATTTTCAAATAAATGTATATGCTAGCCTATTATAATCTACCAAGATACAAGGAGCCTAGTAAAGGCATTCATGTGTTTGCCTGGTAAGGTCTTCATATGTTTGCCTAGTAGGGTCTTCATGTGATTACCTAGTAAGGTCTTCATGTGTTTGCCTAGTAAGATCTTCATGTGTTTGCCTAGTAAGGTCTTCATGGGTTTGCCTAGTAAGGTTTCATGTGTTTGCCTAGTAAGGTCTTCATGTGTTTGCATAGTAAGGTCTTCATGTGTTTGCCTAGTAAGGTTTCATGTGTTTGCCTAGTAAGGTCTTCATGTGTTTGCATAGTAAGGTCTTCATGTGTTTGCCTAGTAAGGTCTTCATGTGTTTGCCTAGTAAGGTCTTAATGGGTTTGCCTAGTAAGGTCTTAATGGATTTGCCTAGTAAGGTCTTCATGTGTTTGCCTAGTAAGGTCTTCATGTGTTATCAAGTAATGTCTTATTTACGTCTTATGGCTCGTCTGCTATAATTCATCAATCTGGAGATTTCCGTATTTTGTAACGCGTTTTCATGTTTTTCAGAGCGCGTTGTTTGAGCACACTGTACATGGTTTGACTTTTATTTTCTGTGATCACTATATCACTCAGTAACTCATTAAAGAATAAAAAATCTAAAGTAAACCATCTTCTTTGGCGATTGATATAATTAAAATCGCGATATCTTGATTATAAACATGTTTTATAAGAAAAAGGTCAATAAGAGACTCAGAACAAATCTTTATTAGTTGCAGGAACAGTAACTACAAGTTTCGTAGTCTAAACTGTTTCAATACATAATCGAACCTCGCTCACGATGAGTTGGTCAAGACTAGTAACACTTGTGACTGGAATCTTTAGTATGCCGCCGCGCTACCCTCTTGGCTTTGTTTTGTACATCCGGAATGGGTTGTAAATCTGTGAAAGCCTGTCGCCATATGTTGCTGCGATGACAGGGTTCTCACAGTTTATGTTATACAACGGTACATATTCACCTCCAGATAAAAATTCTCATACTCCTTTACATGTATCAGTATTATTAATTTTAACTTCCCTAGCACCACATACATTTCAGCCTAATTATTAATTAATTTCAAATGTTAATAATTCGAGAATAAGTTTGTCAGATACAATTGTAACATATATTAACACAAAGAATTGTTATACAGGGTGTATAGTAATCCGCCAGCCTCGTTCATTACAGGTAGAAAATTAAGTAAATAACTTCTAGCACTGTTTTATTTTTACTTTAATGATTTTTTTAAACTAATATTGTAATAATATATAATAATAATGATCTTGCTACTTTCAACATTAAAAAATTATATGTTTCAAATGTATAATTATTACATTTATATTACTGAATTTAAAAAATGCACATAAGGAAATATTTTTACTATAGAGAACTAAATCTTTCCTATATGTGTTATAGTACTAGATTTAAACACAAATAATTATTGTGTTCACGTAAAAATGTATTCACATAAGATATAAATCAAGCATTATGTTTTAAAATATATCAATGACAGTCTGACTCCTTGCGTGGAATAGACAGGACTGCAGAGTGCAGACTACAAACGAAGGTGCAGCGCTCTGTGAGGACATCTCTGAACTTCTACCGCACGATGAGTAACGTCTACATGCAAACATTTTTTAGAATTGCCAAAAATAACGACTAACAAATTATTATTTTTTTAAAATCGAAGTCTCCCCGTACTAACAATAATAAGGATTCTAAGGATGCAAAAATTATATTTTTATCACAGTAAATAACGTTTTAACTAGTCATTTCAAATTAGTCAATTATACGTAGGTTTAAATGGGAAAAACGTTCTATTAAAAGTCAATTTGTAACAAATATAAATTATTATTGTCTAAATTATTTACCTCTAATAATAGTAAATGATTCGTAGATTCGGGCTACTTCTTCATTTTTCTCAAATAACCGTCGGTTAGGCGGTAATTAAGAAACTAAACATTTCTCCCATGTTAAACGGGCTGGAGTCAGAGCGCGGCGGCCGGCTTCTATCCGGCCCCCTCTTAAATCAGTGGAGATTCAAACCTTGGACCGTCCCCTTTGCAGTCTGAAGCCTTTGCCACTGATCTACCATGCCAGGAAATAAAAAAGATAGATGCACTGATGGCCCAACAAAGTCCTGTTTGGCTTCAAGGACAAAGTCTTTCTTGTGACAACAGATAAGAAAAGTTCTTTTTTTTACTGACTGGCAGTTCTATCCGTGAGCTAGATTAGTTTCATAATATGTGAATGTATATATTTTATTAGGACTGTTAACAGTTTTTGATAGCAGTAACATTTTGCTGTATCGTGTTTCAGATGATCACTTAACCCTCGGGCACACAAATGATTTTTTGTAGCACAAGCACACGCGTGGAGTCTTGTCCACCCCATTTTGGTTTTTATTTTGTACATAAAATATTTTAGTTTGTTTCTTTTTTAATATAGTACTTTTTAAATGGTTTCTTTAATAAAACCTAAAGTGAGTTTTAAGGTATTAGATTAAGTTTTGAATTCTCATGAACTAGAATTGTTGTAGAATGTAATTTTTTGTAAAATGTTGTATTGTATTTATAAAAAAATTTAAAAATACTTGGATAATTATATAAAATTAATTACTTTTTTATGGGTTTGAGAAAGGTATTATATACAATTTATAATGGTATAAACATAGGTCTACTGGACAAATGTTCAAACAAAGTAACAATGATTAATGGTTGATTGTGGTTAATAAAATAGTATTATGAAATAAAAACAAAATATTACAAGTTAGGAAAACGCCCATTAATAATCTGCCAGTAAATTATTGTGTTTGTTTTGCAAAATCTACAAATATTTGTTAAAAGAAATATGTTCCAAGTCACTATCATCGTCAGAAATCGTACTACTTTCTCCCTCACTCTCATCTAACATCTTCAATATCATCCTTTGTTCTAAATTAAAGCACTCCATTTTAAATGTTTTCACAATATGTCTGTATACAATACTTAAACAATAAAATAAGTAGTAAAATTTTAGTGAAAAACTAAATACAACTAAAAATATAATGGTTTTTTTAAACATGAAACATAAGCACACATGTGGGGTGGAATACACCCCAAGTTAAGTTTATTGTTGTGCACTGAGCAAGGGCAAAGTGGAAACTGGCTGACTACTTGTAGAGAAGTGGAGGGGGTAATAGCTGAAAGGTAACCACATGGGCGTTTGTGTAAACTGAAGGTTATTGCTCTTTTCTTAGTAACACATCCGGCTGGGGTGGATTCCACCCCGAAGGGTTAAAAAAGCAAATACATATGAACTGCCTTTCATAAAATAGAACACAAAGGGTTGTGAAAGGCAGTAAATGATATTTACTGCCTTTCATAAAATAGAACACAAAGGGATGAACTGCTTTCCCATGAATGTTCTTCTCATGAAAAATGTGTGCTTCATTTTGAACAATTAATGAAATATTTATTTTCCATCTGTCGTTTCATGTTGATACTGTTATGAACAATTCACTAGAATATCAACCTATCATGCCCTAACATTGCATTTGTATATTATAGTTAAATTGTCCCAATACGTTTATCCACTTGTGTTAAAATAATAAACATTATTTTAATAAATATTTTTCCTCAATAAAATTTTGCTTACAATTTCTGTAAGTCTTTTGAGCATTGAGTATTACAATACAGAATAGATAAAGGCCCATCAAAGAACAATTATTGTCATAATAACTCCTTCAAATAGTGTATTTCGTGTACTCAAATGTGTCACATTTTTAAAAATATACATCTATTGTAGTTGGTGATTTTCATTAACAATGTAATATTTATTTCAGTTAAGTTACAAGAGTTCAACCCCGGACAAGCTGCAAGTGTCTCTCCAAGTGCCTTACAGGGAGTTGTTAAGTTGGGAAATTTAGGTGCTGCTTTAGATTGCGAGGCTATTGACACTCTGAAGACATTGTTGAACTGGCCACCAGGTAACTATTGTTGAAAGTCAAACCCTTAGACAGGTTAAAAACTGGAAGATTGTGTTTCCAGAACAAAGCACATTGCAATGTCTTTAAGGCCACAGTATTACATTTCATCTCATAGCAGGCATTAGGATCTTGGCAATTACAGAAATGAAAAACGTTAAAGTGCAGGAACATATTTAAGAACAACTTGATTTTATTATCTAAAAAAGCTTTTATAAAGAAGAGCGTTTTTAATAAATCTGTGAGTAGGTTGTGATGCATAAAATAATTCATCTACAAACTAAAAATAAAAATCCAATAAAGAAATTATATTCTGTTATTTGAAAAAAAGTAAAATATCTTATCTTCCCTCCAGATGTGGAAAATCCCTTTTTAAGACGTAAGCCCTCTGCTTTTTTGGTGTCACCAGATTCAGTCTTTCATATGCATAAATGAGAGAAACACACAATTTTTATTTTTTGTATGTTGAAAGAAGTGCACATTCTTCAAAAAACCCTATAATTGACCTTAAGAAACTAGAAATAATATACTCCTATTTTAGAAGAGATTCTGATATTGGCCATAGAAAATGTGGTATCACTTTGCAATTGAATAAATTTTGTTCATTTAATAAATGGTGTAATTGTTAATAATTATGTTGAAACTTACTGAAGACAATTGATTTTGATCACATTTCCAATTATTCATTCTATTGTTGCGGGATCTGTATTTCAGAGGTGGTGTTTCCTGTCTTGGATATAATGCGATTGGCCATTCGTAATGCAGCCATTAATGACTGCCTGTGTACAGAGCTGGATGATAATCAGTTGTTCAGTGTTCTTGAGCAGCATCTGGTGCCAACTGCCTTGCCAACTAACCAGATGCTTGCGTTACGCATAACCTGCAATATGATGAGTCACCCTCGTGGAGAAGCATTAGTCATATCCAAGAGGCACTACCTGCTTGCTATGGTCAGGCAACTTGCTTCAGCCAAAGCCAATAAAACACTGCAGGTATTAAGTCTCAAATATTTAGTATTAAAAATCAGTGTGAAAACGTTTCTCTACACTACTTTAATAATAAGTAATAACACATCTTTAGGAATTAAGATTATTTTCATCATCATCTTCTGTTACATTTTCAATCTATAATCGTCTATATCTTTTGAAGAATAGTGAGTCAGTTAATAAATAACACAAAATTCAGTTGAGGGTGAACTAGAAAATGAAGGTGATTTTACATTTTACAGTAATTACAATACAACCAGAATTATTCAAATTTTCTCAAGATTTGTAGAATCAAGAAAGTGATCAAAGGATAAATTAAGTTTCTACTGTTTAGTGAGTAAGAGTTCAAATAAAGTTATCACATTATAAGTCTTGTAATGTTAATTAACGAGAGTTGTTTGTTATAGATAGCTCTGATGACTGTGCTGCTGAACCTGTCAGTAGGAGTGTTGCGGATGAATGACTTGGTGTGTGCCAGTGAGGTTGTGGCTAGCTTGTGCCTACTCCTACCGTGGATACAGGAGCCTGAAGCGTTGCTACGTGGTCTAGTAGCCATGGGCACTCTACTCAGTCACTGCACCTCTCTCTATGATGAAGTCACTCCTGATGCTGTGGCTCGCCTCAGATCTCTGGCAGCTGGCTCCTCTACAGACTCTACTGCTATCAAGACGGCTACTTGTGCTGCCCAGATCTTGCAGTTGCTCAAAATACAAGTAAAGCTAAGTCATTGTACTATTAACATTTGCCTCATGAATTTTATACTTAAGACTGACAGTTTACATTTAACACATTTACTGCTGACCAAATTTGATGTCATGTAACCTATCTACTGACGTCAAATGGGGAGGGAGAGAGGGAGGGAGGGAGGGAGAGGGAGTGAGGGAAGGAGAGTGAGAGGGAGTGAGGGAGGGAGGGGAGGGAGGGGGAGGGAAGGGGAGAGGGAGAGGGATAGGGATAGAGAGAGACTGAAATGGCTTCCACTATTGCTGGGTAGGTGGCTGTGGCGGGGGTTGTACATCCATAGAGCGACAATCGGGTATAGATGCAGTATTTCAGTTAGTATATATATGAAGTTTACTGATGGGGAAGGGGTTGAAGGGAAGTGGTCTATCTTATATTCAGATTATGTAGGTCACAGGATTTTATTATCCATTGGTGTGCTAATTCCATCCTTCCAAGTTGGGAACTATTGGCATGGGCAGGAAGGGATCTGATTACTTTAGTGGTGTAACACTGATCTTCCCCAACCTCTACCCCTTAACACCAAAATGGTTATCATTGATGCTACTTCACTGTACACCAATATACCCCACGCTCATGGCTTAGCTGCTATTAAGTATTTCCTCATTACACACCTTGCGAACACCAAACCTAGCACTTCCTTCCTAGTTCAGCTGACTCAATTCATCCTTGAAAAAAACCACTTCCAAAGTTTTGGCATCAACTACCTCCAGTTCAAGGGTAACGCTATGGGTACCCGCATGGCCTCTTCCTATGCCAACCTGTTCGTGGGAAAATTGGAGAAGACTTTCCTTCAAAAACAACCCGTCCAACCCCGCTGCTGGCTCCATTTTCATCGATGATATTTTCATGATCTGGACTGACTCCGAAACCAATCTTAAAACCTTTCTTCAAAGCCTACAAAACTTTTCATCCCTGAATTTCAGCTGGCAATCCTCTTCTGAACGCATAGTCTTCTTTGATGTTGAAATTGGATTGGAAGACGGTGTCCCTCAACCTGATATTCACATCAAACCTACCAATAAACAACAATACCTTCACTATACCAGCTGTCACCCCAACAACACTAAACACTTCCTACCCTATAGTCTAGCCATCCGTGCCAAACATATCATTTCCTCTCCGAGAAACCTAATTAAATACAACAACCAACTTAAATAAATACAACAACCAACTTGTCAGTGCATTCAAAAAGAGAGGTTACCTTACCAACCTTATTAAAAACCAAATCCGTTTAACCCAGTCCCAAACCAACCCCAAACCAGAAGCAGTTCCCAATGCTTACCCCTTGTCACTAATTACCACCATGGCCTACAGAAACTCAACCAAATCCTGAAAGATGGCTTCAACATCTTAAAAGCTTCCCCCCACACCAAAGATCTCCTTGAAAAACCTCGTACTGTGACTTTCAGACAAAACAAAAACCTCCGCCAAATCCTGGTTCATCCTAAGTTACCTGATCCCAACATCCTGACCTGTCCTAAAGACCAGCAACCACCCGGTTCTAATCCTTGTACCAAGAAATCTTGTAAAACCTGCCCTATTCATCTCCCAGCCACATCTTTTACCAGCTCCACTACCTCCTTAACCTACAAGATACCTGGAAACCACTCCTTGTACATCCATAGAGCACAACACTCAGGTATAGATGCAGTTTTTCAGTTAGTATATTTATATATGAAGTTTGCTGATGCGGAAAGGGTTGAGGGGAAGTGGTCTATTTTATGTTCAGTTTAGGTGGGTCATGGGATTTTGTATCCATTGGTGTGCTAATTCCATCCTTCGAAGTTGGGAACTATTGGCATGGGAAGGAAAAGATCTGATTACTTTAGTGGTGTAACACTGATTAAAATTTTGGTTATGGAGAAGAATATGGGCAGAGACAGGTTTTTCAGGATTTTGGACTTTGCAATCATGTCTATAGCCATTCATGCGTTTTCGAAGGGTTTCACTGGTAAGGCCGATATATTGGGCAGGACAGTGCTGGCACTGGAGTTGATAAATTAGATTGGTGGAATCACAGGAGTGGTTTCCAGGTATATTGTAAGGAGGTATTGGAGCTGGTAAAAGGTGTGGCTGGGAGAGGAATAGGGCAGGTTTTGCAAGATTTCTTGTTACAAGGATTAGAACCGGGTGGTTGCTGGTCTTTAGGACAGGTCAAGATGTTGGGATCAGGTAACTTAGGATGGACCAGGATTTGGCGGAGGTTTTTGTTTTGCCTGAAAGTCATAGTAGGAGGTTTTTCAAGGAGATCTTTGGTGTGGGGGAAAGCTTTTAAGATGTTGAAGCCATCCTTCAGGATTTGGTTGAGTTTCTGTACGCCATGGTGGTAATTAGTGACAAGGGGTAAGCATTGGGAACTGCTTCTGGTTTGGGGTTGGTTTTGGGACTGGGCTAAACGGATTTGGTTTTTAATAAGATTGGTAGGGTAACCTCTCTTTCGTAATGCACTGACAAGTTCGTTTTTGTATTTATTTAGGTTTCTGGGAGAGGAAATGATACGTTTGGCACAGGTGGCTAGGCTATGTGGTAGCATTTAGCATTTGTTGTTGGGGTGACAGCTGGAATAGTGAAGGTATTGTTGTTTATGTGAAGGTATTATTGTAGGTTTGATGTGAATATCAGTTTGAAGGACACCGTCCTCCAACCCAATTTCAACATCAAGGAAGACTATGCGTTCAGAAGAGGATTGCCAGGTGAAATTAAGGGATGAAAAGTTTTGTAGGCTTTGAAGAAAGGTTTCAAGATTGGTTACGGAGTCAGTCCAGATCGTGAAAATATCATCGATGAAACGGACCCAGCAGAGGGGTTGCTTGATTGTTTTTGAAGGAAAGTCTTCTCCAATTTCTCCATAAACAGGTTGGCATAGGAAGGTGCCATGGTGCACATATTTCTGCCTTTGTCAATGACAAAGTTCAACCTCTAGTACGACAACTTCAACTCCAATGCCAGCACTGTCCTGCCCAATATATCGAAGGCCTTACCAGTGAAACCCTTCGAAAACGCATGAATGGCCATAGACATGATTGCAAAGTCCAAAATCCTGAAAAACCTGTCTCTGCCCATACTCTTCTCCATAATCAAAATTTTGATCAGTGATACACCACTAAAGTAATCAGATCCCTTTCTTCCCATGCCAATAGTTCCCAACTTCCCAAGGATGGGATTAGCACACCAATGGATACAAACAAAATCCTGTGACCCACCTAATCTGAACATAAGATAGACCACTTCCCCTCAACCCCTTCCCCATCAGCAAACTTCATATATATACCAACTGAAAAACTGCATCTATACCTTAGTGTTGCTCTATGGATGTACAACCCCCACCACAGCCACCTACCCAGCAATAGTGGAAGCCATGTCAGTCTCTCCACTCCAATCCACTACACTCCACTACACTATACTACACTCATCTCCACTCCACTCCACTCCACTCCTCTCCTCTCCTGTCCTCTTCTCTTCTCTCACCTGAAGAAAATGCCAGTGGCATTGAAAAATTTGGGAGATTATGTGTTTATTTTGTGTATGTTACTACTACTCTGGTGTTGTTGAACTTGTCTTCTAAGATAAGTTTGATGATGTCCTATCTCTCCAATATACAAAATATATTTAGGAATCTATCTTTAGAAAATACATCCCTGTAAAATGAAAGGCAACTTTCCCAAATTGATGAAAAATATGATTCTATTCTGGGAAGTGGCATCGTTCCCATTTTTATGATTTTTCCCCTATAAAGGCTTTCAATTTAATTTCAGAGACGTCATGCCACATATTTTATCAATAATTTGGTGAAAGCACACTTCCTTTTCTCTTATTTGCAAAATGGTTTGTTTCTGTGCAAATAAGATCTAACATGTCATTATTGAAAAATAATGTAAAATAATCAATAGGCATGGTATCTGCATCAAAATATGAAGGTAAATTTGGTCCGTGGCTAACATTATATATTGGAATTGACGTTGATGTACCAAAATCAATATTTGACACATTGCTCCATTGGTCAGGGTAAGCGTACCTGGAATAGTTTGCTGTGCTCCTTGTAAACTATGTTCATCATCACTGCTGTCTTCATCACTAATATTTTGTAAAATATTGTTTTCAAAGTCTGAAGAAATGTCATCATCTGCAACGGCACTTGAAAATGTGGCATTCATGGCACCAAATACAAAATCGTTAAAGTCTGAATCGTCTGGATTCGCCATAGTAAAATATTATAACAATGAAGTAATAAAAAAAAAAAAAATAAAAAAATAATTGAATAAACAAAAAAAATATGATACAAAAATTTTACTAATATTTACAAATACACAATTAATAAGCAAAGAACATATCATATAAATATACTTCTACAGTGTTATAACCTCCACAAACAACTGATCACACGTTGTTTACTTGGCGCGAAAATATCCGTTTAGAGAGCAGTGCTGCCTCATGCATTGGGCGCGCAACAGGTAATTTGGTCTGTCAAAACAACTGATGATTCATCTGTGAGCTACTATGCGTCCCGCTGCCGTCTCCATTTTTCAGACGCACAGAATAAACAATCTCACGAACTCTAGCGGCATCAGTACAAACTAAATGCTCCTAAACAGTGATTATTGATATATTCTGCTTACTGCAGTTGGAGCTATTTATTTATTTTTTGTATTTACTCATGATGCCGATCGTCAAGATATGGGCGAATATGGATTTCGAATGAGTGTGATGAGCGTAGATGAGCGAATGTAGTCATTGTTACAAACTAAGGCCGACTATTCCTTAGAAAGTGTCATTAATTAATAGCCCAATGCCAAATGAACAGCCGGTGGTTATTAGCTGATCCTTCTCAAAATGTAATATGACTCTGATTGGGATCGAACTGAGAACCTTTAGCACATGAAACTGGGATTGAACCAACTACACTACTGACCAATTTTAATTAATTATTAATTAATTAGCAATATATTTCGCTTACCACGGTTGGAGCTATAATTAATTAGCGATATATTCCGCTTACCGCGTATGAAGTGTTAAAAAGAAAAGAATGTATTTTTATTATTTCATTTTTGGCCATCGGATATAACAATATTTTCACTTATTTCTCAGTTTTTTGTTAGGAATGTTGTACTTGATAGAGTATACAACGTTCGTTAGAGTGAAATTCAGGAACTATTTGGTTGAACTCACTGGATACTTAACAGTTTCACTGCAAGACACACGGTTGTGCGTCAAGTTGACCTTACGCCTGCTGATTACCGCCAATTACTTCTAAATCACATTGCTGTTTTAACGTAGTCTTCTTGTTTAGTTATTTTTAATGTAAAGTCGTTCGTTTATGGTTCAATTTAAGTCTTATCCAAACTGTTGGCCAAATTTGAATCTCTTTTCAAAATGTTTTCAATGATTCTTATGATGTTTGGTGGAGATAAATATTTTACCTTTGAAAGGAATTATGTCAATATTGAATTTGAGAATGTGATTTAAAATGATAATCCCCTTACTGATCCTCAACAACAGTGATAAATAATGCCAACTGTACAATCAAAAGTACAGTGTCAGCAGCAGACGTAAATAATTAGATTAAAATGATTAGCTTTATGATATTCTGTTAAAATCCTTTTTATAATAAATTTTAGCAATAAAATTTGTTAAGACACAAACTACACGACTCTTTCTTTAGTGTTTGTCAACACTCTTTATCATATTAACCCTTTGGCCGCTGGGGTGAACATTTTTAGTGTGTGAAAACTGTCAGGGTTTTATGCATAGGTGTACCCAAAACTGCCAGGCTAAAATTCGTGATTTTGCATACATTTATAGAAATCTAAGTATTTTATTTAATTTTTGAATGATGTTTTTATTTATTAGCAAATTAAATTGAATATATATACCAGTATGGAAATATTCCCTAGAACCCTATATCAATATTTTTTTGCTAACAAAATAAAAAAAAATTAGTTTCATAAAATTTGTTATTTTTACACTAAAAAACATATGTTATATAAATACTAAAACCATTCTCTGTATTATTTCCAAAAATCAAATGCTTTGAAAAATAAATCCTGAAAATGTTAAGAGTATTGCACTAATTTTACAAAATTTATTATGATAAATATAACAAAGCGTCACTTACTTGGTCTTTGGTGATCCTAAGTATATCCTTGTTTATGCACAATATACAGTTTATATAAACGTTAGTTACTATTGGGATCATTGAACATTCAAAATAATCATGTCATAAAAAGAATATTAAAAAACATTTACACAAGTGTTTTTACACAAATTCACTGGCAAGTATGGTGCACCCCAAGTCTACATCTAACATACACTGTGCATGATCTTCTCACTAAATGGTGATTTATGTCCACTCATGTTGAACAAAACATGTTGAAAATAACTTGCAAAAATAACCTTACATCACATAATAAACACAACATAATGAGGATTGTAGCCGCTCGACAATACAGTGCCAGACGTCAGATACCACGGCAGTCAGCTGATCTGATTGACATTTTTCAAAGACGTATAGTATAAAATAACATACGTAATTAGGTATTGAAACTAATATGAAATGAAAGTATATCTATATTTGTTAATATTAAAGCAAATTTCACAAGGATAACTAAAAAATAACAGCGCTACGAATTAATTACGCAACAACGATATATCATCACTAAGCAGTTTTGGGCAAAACTCTGTGCAACGATATAGCGTTGTGAAGCATTTTTAGGTAAAAATAATAACAATTGGGCAGCCAAAGGATTAATGTAAGTAAACATAGATTTTTCCCCTCCATAAAAATTACATGTAAAATAAATTAAAATAATCAAGTGATGTGATAATTTTTCACAGGAGTGTAAAGAAATTGTTAAACATCATTTAATAATTTATTTACTATTCAATCAGCAAATACAATATTTTACTGCATACGAATTTAAGAGTAAAAAAGTCCCGCTCATCTGTTTCAGTGATCCTACACCAACCAATGAGTGGGGAAGAGTTGTTGGTATTGGCTGCTCCCGGCAATTGTTTGTGATAACTTCGACCTGCTTCCTGAATCAATTGTTTATTCCTCTAAGAGGTCTTTTATAATTTGTATTTTATTGTGTAAAGTAAACATTTAAGTTATTCTTCTAGTGTTTTACTGATCCTGTTTTTTTAACCTCAAAATTATGAACTTAAAAAAATAATTTTATCAACCTAACTGCTTTAAGTTAATTTTTTTGGACTTTCAGTGATATTAATTATTTTTCTATGATCAGCAACTGCAAAATTGTTTAGGGATTATAAGTAAATGTTGTGAGTTCAATCATAACCTCCCCTCAAAAGAGTTAAACAAAATTAAGAGTGTCTTATTTTTTATTTTACCAGGCAAAATTACGGTGGTGTCTCTCAATACTTAACCGGAGGACCACTGGCTCCACGTGACTTCTGATCTACCGGAGCGGCAAGGTCATGTATCATAAACAATGTTATGATCACATAGGTAATCAGACCTGGACTGGCTGTGTGGTAAGCCACCGCCTTAGCCCCTTAGCTATGGCCACTCATACGGGTAAATAGCAGCGATAGTAATGGGTGATAATAGCGAGTTATATGTGTGTTACATCTGTTCTGTGACTTTCTTGTTTTCAAATGGGATAAAATAAACAATCATTAAACATTTACTTAGTTTAGTTTACCAGTGGCGTAACACCCCAGCTACCCCTGCAGTACAAAGGGCGCAAACCGGAGTAGGAAAAAGAGGAAACGTTGCAAGAAAGTAGTCTGAATTCTCCATTTAAACATTTTTACAATAAATATTAATATTTTTATTATAATTCCTTATAAATATGTTAGTAGCCTATATGTAAACTCATGAGGAAGTTCAAAACTTAATTTTCTTACTTGTTTTAGCAATGACCTCTGCAAAACTAAAACTGGCAAATTGTTTCTTAAACTGTCAATCAAGTGAATTTGCATGTGATTTGGGACCTAAAATGGCACACAGTGAAATGACCTCTCTGAAACAGTAAACGTCTGTGCTGCACTTTATCAAGTTTCAACATGAAAAAACTTCCCTCTATTTCCCATTAATGAATCTTAAAAGCTTAGTATATCTTTTATAAAATAAGTTAATAAGAAAAAATATAAAGAATTCCTCTTTAAGAATCTATAAAACAAAATTGCACACGCCTATTTGTCTGTTTACCTGTAGGCGTACTTCCGAGCGCACAGGCCTATTACCTTTTAGGCCTGTACTTTACTGAACTTTATTTTTTTACCTTGTACTGAACTTATTTACTTCTTCTATAACTATAATTGGACTAAACATTATTGTAAAAATGCACCCTGATAAGGAAATAATGTGGAATGCAAAAGTATAGACGACTCAGTCATTGAGTTTAGGAGTTGTCAGAATATAAACAAAAATATATATGCTAAAGTGCATTACAATTTTACTTTGTTTGCAATCGCTGCATTTATTATTGAACAAAGTTTGTACGATGAGAAAGTAGTATTGGATACAAAAGTATAAGCCACTGAGTTTAGAAGTTGTGTGCAGATAAAGCAAAATATCTGTGAAAAAGTTGATTACATCTTTGTTTTCTGTGTTTCAAATTGTGTAACAGTGTAATATATGTTTCATTGGTATAAACATAACATTTTAATTATTGCGCTTTTTATTTTTTGCTGCATGAAGAAAAAAGTGTTACAATTTAGTTTTTTATTATTACTTAAAACGGCTGAGATTGGACCTCTATTTATATAAAAGTGTTTTCCAAAGGTATTCAAATTTTAATAGATGATAGATGCAGTTTGTTTAGGAAAAATCTAAAATGTAAGTCTGATAAGTACAAATTGTAGTTAATGTGGGACCTCTGTGACAAGTATGTTTTTTACTTAGCAAGGCCACAAAAAATGTAAAATTATTTCAATAAACTATTCTATTCTATTCAAATATGTTATGTGAGACTTTCAGCACGTTACTTCACCTGAAAATAAATTCTTATTAATATAACAAAATGAAATAGAACACAATTTGTTAAACGTTACTACAATACTTCTATAAAATGGATTCAACATAACCTACTTACTATATGCAGGTAAGTTAGTGGATTCATTTATGGTACACTAAATGTATGTCCATACCTGTTTACTTATATCGATTTGTTTGACTATTTTATAGTTTTGTAGTTCATTATTTAATTAGTTAACAGATGTAATGGCTGTTAAATCTAAAAACAAATGTTAAAATGTTTGCATTTTTTTTTTAAAAGGACCGTTTTTACAGATTCCACTCCCAAGGAATATGCCAATGAAGACAAAGTCAGTCTCATAAGTAGTAGTACAGATGGACCACTATTTGGAGATGGGCATGATTCTGATAATGACAGTGATTATAATCCTAATAATGATCTGATGATCAAACCAGTATTTCTTCAGTACGTAAGCTAAATTCTAATTGTTTGTTGATCTGAAGCAGTATAGTCATAACTTTTCATATTATTATGAAGATAATATTATTTCAGAATTAACATATTTAAATTTTAAATTTTTCAATTTTGTGATAATCTTAATCATCAATGAATAACTGAATGACAGTTTATTACAAACTATATATCTGTCTTGTCAACATTATATATAGTTAATGACATTAATAACAGATTAAACCTAATAGATAAGTACAATTTTTGTTATGTATTATTCTAAGGCTACATTTATTTCATTGTTTTTAGATGAGATGGGAGAAGAAGAGGATATAAATGAAATAATAGAAGATTTCCTGGCCAATGCCATACCTCCTGAACCTCAACCAGGTAAAAAAAAGAGTATGAAGAGAGTCAACTTGGAAATGTAAAAAGAATAAGAAATTGAAAAACACAAGTCAATCATATATTGATGTAAAATGGATCTACACAAGGCAAAAAATTACGTGAATACAATCACCAAATATTTCATTGTAATTCAAACATTACTCATGAGCTAAGAGAAGTAATTTTTAAAGATTATTTCGGAATTTGGTTAGTTAAGAAGTTGGTTTTAAATGGTTCTGTAGAGCTACAACCTATTTTAAAGGGAAGGAAAGCTACAGCTGTCAATAATAACACTCAATCATGTGATTATAAATTGGCAGTTTACAGAGTATGTAAGGCATTTTTTTAAAACACTGGATATTCATAATAAAAGGATAAGAAATGTTATTAATAAAATAAAAATCAATCTGGTATTTCATCATGTGATGAACGAGGTAAAAAAGAGCCACTTAACAAAATTGCAGCAGAAAGAGTTGAAATAATTATGGAGCACATAAGAAAATTCCCAAACTACTCCAGTTATTGTAGTAGAGTTATGGCTCCAAACAAAAGATACAATGGTCCGAGCAAATCTGTCTAAAATGTATGAAAAATTTTGTTTTGGAATGTTATATTGTTTGATGGGACACATTCCGAAAAACCCTCAAGTATTTCATCAATGGCACAGTTTGGACCTGGTTTGTAGATGTTTGTACATAGTTGGACAAACCCTTCGATAAGCTCTCTTACTGGAGTTAGCTTATCGAATCTTTTCCTCTCTTCTCTGGTATCTATGTCGTCAAACCCCTCTAAGAAGAATTTGGAACCTCTCTTAGAAGACATACCCATTCTGAAACCAGGTGCAATGTTTTTCTTCCACAGATCCTCTACGTTTAAACGAGATGATTTCATAACACCACCATTTAAAGTAAAAAAAACAAGCTTATTATTAATTCATAAGAAGCCGATCGTCAAGTTTTGTGCGAATATGAGGGGCAAATGAGTTTGACGATTGTAGATGAACGGAAGTAGTCATTGTTACTAAGGTCGACTGTTCCTCAGAAAGAGATTTTTTTTTAATAGCCAAATAGCCAGAGCAAATAAGGGACCTACAGATTTACGTGGAATCCAAACTACGAAGTGTTGGCCTGATTTTCAGCTTGCTGACAAGCCTCACACTCAGTTCTCTTTCCTACACAACATCTGAACTTTGACTACCATCCAACATGCCTGCTCCAGACTTCTCTAGTGTTCACGTCGCTAGCAACCATTGAGCGGACGCTGTGTCGGTATTATGAAGACCAAGCACAGAGCCAATCGCCTACAATCTACTCAACACTTTGTCCCCAAGTAGCTGGGTTACAGCACTGCGCCACCAGTGCCGACCAGAGAAGGTTAAAATCTCAGTTTCATTTGTATCTTTACAATCCCTTTGTCTCGTGAAGTTTTGTCTTATTTTGGCTGAATACTTGTTAGTGTAAGTAACAACATGATTGATTAGGAATTAAATTGATTAGGAATTAAATTCATTAGGAAAAAGCAATTTCTAAGTATCTAAAATAGAATTAGATAGACTAAACCACACCTCTCATTTACTATATTGTGTCTCATACTTCTTATTCTAGTATTTTTGGTCAGTTCATGTAAAACCATATTGTAATGTTAAGTTTTCTATTTAAAAAATACAAGTTATTCTCAGAACTTCTGTCTTGTCAGCTTCCTACTCCGATTCTGTATCGTAGTCACAGTATTCTTCTTTGTTCCGTTTCACAATATTCTTCACCACTTACTAATCCTTCCAATATGTCCTTTTCCTCCACATCAGAATGATCATCAAGCCACATAGAAATATTATTGTTGGGAACGTTTGCTATTTGTACAAATGTCTATTTACAAAACTATAACTATTTATATACATAAACACTACTATAAATAACCGCAGAAGAACTGATTTTAGTAATCACAACAAAAATCTGAACTCTCACAGCCACCTTCTAGCACATCATCCTTTCTATCCTTGTACACAAACCATGCTAATTGACAGCTAATTCAGTTTTAAGTACTGGCAAGGAAATATGTTATTGTTTTTGGTGCGGTTGTTTGTACACTATGCAACCTGAAGAACTAGTGAAAATAATGTTCTAATATTTTAATTTTTGTAATATTAAAAATGTTTGCTCAGCTGTATGCTATATTATAGGTATTTTTAATGTTTTATAACAACCCTCTTTTATTATAAAGTGCTTTAAATTTATAGGCAAAGTTTTAAGAAAATAAAATAAATTTGGTCCTTTGTGAATTAGGTTAGTTATTTAACTTTTAAATAGATGTATGATTTACGGAATTAGTTTTGCTTATTTATTAGTTTACATATTTTAACTGCCTATTATTATCGGGTGTTTACCTTTGTTTGGAGGATGTAAATATGAAATAAACTTATTCATTACTTTAATAATAATCCACAAATGGATGCATAATGACCACATGGAAGGACGGAGTTTTATATATATATTTTTTAACAAGAAGGAGAGGCCGATGTCCTTAACCTTACTCTGTCCATAGACTATTGATCTGTGCGAGGAACTTATTCAGACAGAGTAAGGGGGCGAATCAGTACAGCATAAGGTGAACATTACTGATAAATCTTCCAGTCCAGGCCGGATTTGAACCAGCGCTATCTTTAACCCAAACTCAAAGTCCTGACGCCTTAGACTGCTCGGCCACCGGCTCACCCAAACAATCAAATCCCAAACCCATTAGATCCAGCTTCGTTAGCAGGACTTAATCGGTAGTAGCTTCCCATTGCTTATCATACTGGATCAACACAGGAGGATTTGAGGTGCAATTTTTACCATCTGCCATTCCTGAAATCAATTCCAGGTCCTTGAGGTCCTGAGGTAAGTAGCGTGCCACTGAGTCATCAGGCTCCTAATTAATTACTTTTTAATATGTATATTAATTAAACAAGTTATTCATGTAGTTCGAATCTTGTATCTTTTACCACACTATTCATTATTTACTATGGCCAAATTATCTTCATATATTAAAGCTTGAAAGGAACTCCAGTAAATGTAGGTTCTTTCACCAAGTGTTTTTTGATTTCTGCCATCAGTTTGATGTCTTCCATACCACGTCTGTGTTTATTCAGTCGTTTGTCGTTCTTGTCCATTGGAACCAACAGGTCTTGGTACCATCCATACCTGGAAAATCAAAATTTGTAACTATTGTGAGTTCCAACCTAACTATTTTTCATATTAGGTTAATTTATAAATTAATAATTCATACCGACTATGTATTTGGAATAACTTATAATCAGAAATTATAGTATAACAATTCATACTGTACCTTTGGTTTTCTGTCATAGGATAATCCAGTTTTTCCCTAGGTCCTTTTGTGTGGTAGTCAAGAATGAGCTGCAATGTATCTGGGTCCACGTCATCCAAAGACTCACTTCCCTCATGACGGGCATAGAACTTGGGTGTCAGATGACTTGCTAATCACAATCAATAAGGAATGAACTGTATTAAACACAGTATTTCAATGAAAGAATTAAGATCTAATTGTGAACATTATATTGTTTGAAACATTGCAGATAACTTAATAACGTTTTACACATTTATACTATACCTAAAAATGTACATTTTGAAGTAACTATCAATTTTTCACATCAGTGACGATCCACAAGTAGGCAGAAGAAAATCTTAAATTAGAGTGTAGTTTGAGATGTACATCATATTAAAGGTGTCTATTAGTAGAACACAACGCTGCAAACCCCAAAAGGATCACCTACAGCCAAATTGGTGATGGTTTAAAGTTGCAAATTGAGCCTGATAAACAATTAATTAAATTGTTGACTTTGTAGATTAAAGCAATAATAACATGGATATTGTGCCTAAAAACCTTTTTTTTAAACAAATTTCAATGGTTTATCACCAACAAACTTCGATGGTCCCCGAGGAGTCAGAAAAATATCTTAATGGGAGAGTAGGTCATGTTGTATATCAAATTTAAGGATTTTTATAAGGAAAATACAATGCTGCAGATCCAACCATATAAGGTTCATCCTAGATAAAACGGCATAAGATGTTCAAAATTTAGCTCATTGAAAATTGGATATTATATGATCCCTTTCTTTTTATTGGATAATATATTAAAACATTGAGAACCCATTTTCAATATAAATAAATGTTTTCCATTTAGGGCTTGACCTTTACATCCACTGGAAACATTTAATCTAAACTTTTACAGATTTTTTTAAATCTCGATTTTGTATGTTTCAGTTACAGTAGAGCCTCGTTATCAGACATGCTGTTATTTGACATTTTGTTCCAACTGACATACCTGTCCCGAAATTGGCACTGTAAAACACGTCTAATTTTCCGAGATAGTCGGGACTGGAACTGACTTTTATACAACGAAAATTGGTTAATTTGTTACAGAATTGGATTGTGTACTGTAGTACATCTGCTTATTACGTGAATTACATAACAATGCATTACAGCAATAAGTAACTGGTCAGCTATTGTATTTTTGAACAAGCAGATACAGTAATTATGTTGCTCACACACTGACTTTATGTTCAGTTTTAGCGTGGGCTATACCATGTGAGTGGAGCGTACACTACTTCTAAGAAGTGTATTCTTAGACACGCTCTAAGTAGTATTAATTTATTTATACTCTTGTTAAATTAAGTAAATAATACAGTAATTTTTTATCTGTATAAAGTTCAGTTATAATCGTTTAATTTTATGTTCAGTACATTTTGTTCACTTACCTTTCATTTTAGGTATTGTTAAATAAATCTGTATTTTGCAATTTATACTGTACTGAAATGTTATTACGTTGTATTTCTTATTGTTATCAGTTTTATTTTGTGTTCTATAACTCGAAGTAATGATTGTTTTAACAGTACTAAAGTGTTATTCTTAGTAAAACGCATTAAAGTACTTAATTACACAAAAATTAGCGTTTTCATTGAAATCCCCTATTAACCGACATTTTCACTTATCCAACGTCATCACGGCCCGTATACGGTTAAGCGAGGTTCTACCGTACTACCTTTTTATAGTTGGAGTTGTAGCATTGTGCTCTCCTTAAAAATATCTTTTAATTTTATGTATAATTACCTATTCTCTATTTAAACTATTTTTCTGACTCCTCTGGAATTATCTCGATAAACTATTGAGATTTGTTTTAAAAATGGATTTTTAGGCACAGTATCGATGTTTTACAAGTTATTGCTTTGATCTACAGTGGTTCAACAAACTAATCGATTGTTTATCAAGCTCAAGTTTGTAAATTTAGACCATCGCCATTTGGGCAGCTCTTTGATGTCGGGTTTGGGTCATTATATTCTAGCAATAGGGGCCTTTAGTAACATTTTCATTTTAAATACTTTTGGTATACAAAGCTTAATATTAATAAGATTCATCATTTTTAAGTATTTTATAATAATTTATCTTTACATAAACTTGGAAAACTTGAAGAAAATTATACTAACTCAACCCTGTCAGTTGCAACATGCATGTCACCAGGGCCTAAGTCTTCATGCCAATAAGTCTCACTTGCTGCGTTCATTACACCTCAACCTCTGGCTGTGATTACATGAACATTATTAGGTCAATTGTACTATAGGTCTCTTAAAAGCAACAGAAAAACATATTTTTGTTTTGTTTATGAGCTTTTTTTTAATTAACTTTTTTTTAAACTTCACTCAACAGTTGACATGGGATTGTAAGCCTGTGCTTTAACTTTATTCAACGAGTGAAGTACCGACCGTTGGCTCAGTGAGATTCAATCCTTGGACCTTGCCCTCCGTAGTCTTAAGCCTTAACCACTAAACCACCACGAATAAATGTTAATTTATTGTTATTGTGGTTTTTACGAGATAAAAGGCTATTTTTGAAGGTTACTTCTAATGTAATTTTAAGCCAGTCAAGGTAACGGAAAAATATTTAGTATTGTTCTAGTTTAACAACTGTTTTTACTATTTAAAAAATCATATGGTTTTAAATCCAGAGTAAATATATGCAATGTTTATACCAGCATAATCATAAACACCTGTTATGTGTTTTTATAAATGTATTGTATAAATATAATAAACACAAACATCTATCATAATATAATATAAAATGCTTTTAATATGCTTTAATATATATTAATAAAAGCAGTACAGTGTTTTTTAGGGGCAGCAAAGCCCAGGTAATTTTTTTTACTTCTGATATTTTTCACTCCATCCTTTGTTCTTAAGCTTTCAAATGAAGCTATCTTATCTTATTCTTAACTCAAAATATTTCTTGGGGACTGATTGACCAATAGAATTGAATATATAGATTAATGCAAACATTTGATAATTTTTTATCACAGTTAGATAAATATGTTTTAGCCACTTTTTAACAGTGTGTTTGAGTGAGACAATCAAAATTGAGTGAAGTTTTCCAGTTTACATTCAGAGTCGAGGAAACGTTATTCAAGTGCACATTTGTACTTAATAATTCTTAAAATGACCAAAAATGGTAAGCAAAGTTGAAATGTGATGGAATAGTTTCTATAAATAAACAATTTTTTAAGATTAATGTTGTTTTGCTTTTCATTTTTCTATCTTTTGCAAGACTATCCGTAAAAATAAAATTGAAAAAAAATCTTGTTAAGAATAATAAATCGTAAGATCAGCTAAATTAAAATGCAGGAACATTTTTAAATGTTTCTAAATAAAATCTAATATCTTTATACCTTTTAAATTTGGCCGAAAATGGGTATATATCCTGAAAAATTTGTTATCCCATTCAAACCTTTCCTTAAGAATTTCCTGTCCAACTGTATCTTGTCCAGACATTTTAAAATTTTGCTTTAGTGTAGTTAAAATATTTAATAAAAGTTATGATGGTTTCTTAGTTACTTAATCATAGCAGTGTTGCATTAAAAACAGCCAATAATTGATTAAATCACCATATATACTGTTAAAATCATAGCCAATACAGTAATTAATTTAACCATTATATAGACTGTTAAAATCACAGCCAATAATTAATTTACCCACTATATAGACTGATAAAATCATAGCCAATAATTAATTTAACCATTATATAGACTGTTAAAATCATAGCCAATAATTAATTTAACCATTATATAGACTGTTAAAATCACAGCCAATAATTAATTTAACCATTATATAGACTGTTAAAATCATAGCCAATAATTAATTTAACCATTATATAGACTGTTAAAATCACAGCCAATAATTAATTTAACCATTATATAGACTGTTAAAATCACAGCCAATAATTAATTTAACCATTATAAAGACTGTTAAAATCATAGCCAATAATTAATTTAACCACTATATAGACTGTTAAAATCACAGCCAATAATTAATTTAACCGTTACATAGACTGTTAAAATCATAGCCAATAATTAATTTAACCATCATAAAGACTGTTAAAATCACAGCCAAAAATTAATTTACCCACTATATATACTGTTAAAATCATAGCAAATAATTAATTTAACCTTTATAAAGACTGTTAAAATCACAGCCAATAATTAATTTAACCATTATATAGACTGTTAAAATCATAGCCAATAATTAATTTAACCATTATAAAGAATGTTAAAATCATAGCCAATAATTAATTTAACCACTATATAGACTGTTAAAATCACAGCCAATAATAAATTTAACCATTACATAGACTTAGAACTTAGGTTTAAGCGGCCGGTGTCATAACTAGAATCTATATTTTCTGGTGTCAACCATGTCAAGGTACTATCTACAATGTTTACAAGATAACCAGATGTTTCGCCCATACTGTGATGTGGCATCCTCAGTGGTTTCTCTGAGACTGAGTTCTAAGTCTTAGAGAAACCATTGAGGATACCACATCACAGTATGGGTGAAATGTCTGGTTATCTTGTAAACATTGTAGATAGTACCTTGACGCAACCGTAAAATGTAGATTCTAATTATATAGACTGTTAAAATCACAACCAATAATTAATTTAACCATTATATAGAATGTTAAAATCACAGCCAATAGTTAATTTAACCATTAAATAGACAATGTTATTACACAGACTTGTAGATCGATGGGTCAAACACGATTTATTCACACAAATTCCCCTCCCTGAAAATTTATTTTGTATAGAGGACATTATTAAACCAGTGTTATTATTTTGCTATTAACCTTATTTCATATTACAAACCAATATTAAAACATACACATATATGTAGATCTAAAGTTAATCATTAAAAATAGAAAAATAATTAATTAGTTCCCAATAAATATCTGAAATAAATGTGCCAAGAAATATGTATTTATCTCAATTTGCTTGTGATAAATATTTCCGGGAATAAAAGCAAACTGAAAGAGTCTTTGAAGTTAAACTCCAAACGAATTAAACGTTTCTTGATGGAATCACTTTGTGGTATGAAAAGAGAGCCAGACGAGCAGAAAACATATCTGAATAAACAGGACGTTTGTAAGCAAGCGAGGGATTGCCTTCTCCTCAGTGGAAGGGCTCTTTAATCTTGAAAATATTACCTGGTTGAACAAGCTCATTAGTGTTCTCTATCGTTTGATGAACAATGATTATTTATTACTCTGATTTGTTGATCATGAGGTTAATTTGTTTGATCGCAAGGTTGATTTGTTTGTTCGCAAGGTTGAATTGTTTGTTTGCAAGGTTGAATTATTGATCAAAAGGTTGATTCGTTAATCACAAAATTGATTTGTTTGATCATGAGGTTGATTTGTTGTTGATTACAAGGTTGATTTGTTTGATCACGAGATTGTAAAATATCAACAAAAATATGAATATGGTTTGTAAATTTTAATGGACATTTATAAAAGCAATAATCGACAGTTAGTAAATTGATGTCAGAATTATATTCAAGTAACAAGAATGTGCAAGATTAAAGTGAACACAGCTATTAAAAAAGGACATACACTAGTTATTGATAGTGAATTACTTTAGTCTGATTTGTGATTCTTATTTGAACAAGTAGTCAGACACCCAAGTAGTAGGTCAGACACCCAAGTAGTAGGTCAGACACCCAAGTAGTAGGTCAGACACCCAAGTAGTAGGTCAGACACCCAAATAATCAATAAAAAAACTTGGAGCGACAAAATCAGGGATCTATGAACTCGTAATATTAAAATTCCCCATGCAATGGGGTGCATTTTTAAATTTGTACATTTTAGGCAACATTTGAAAACCAGCAGTTCCAATTCAATATTACCATTTTAATAATATTTATTCAAAAATATCTCTAGGAGAAGGTATTTTGATAAAACTCCTACCCGACATAGGATTACGGAATGTGGCATTGAAGTGCTAGCGGTAGCCTGTAAAAAACCTGTTTTATATTCAGATTATCTCATTGTATTTTATTCAGGATTATTTCATTTTGGAAATAAAAGGCTTGAAATAAAAATTAAAGCACTTTGGAGCTATTTTAGAAAAGAACCACCCACTTCTCTTGAATGTCTTCTAAACAAAACACTTGCAAGTGAGAGTGATGTTTTCATCTGTAAACAGGTTGCAGGAATAAAAAAAATGCTGTAAAGTTATGTCCTAAATTGCATCTTTTCTCAGATATCTCCCATTTTTCTGCTAAATAATTTATAACTAGAGAAAAGCTTTAACTGTTCAACTGAAATGTTGCACACTACTTATATTCATAAAGATCAATGCTAAAAAAAATATTCAACTCATTACTATTAACTGGTGTTTGCTATATATTTTTTAAAGTAAAATAACTCAAAAACAGAATTTGTTCTAAAATTTACTAAGAATAATATTTTTAGCCTTTTAGTTTTGGTATTTGTATATTTTTAGCCCTTTAAAAAGCTTGTAATAAAATAACGCCCAAGATATTTTTGTTATTTTTAAACTTTAAGTTTCTTTTACAAAACTGAAAGTTTAAAAAGGCAATGTTTGAGACTGCATACTTTATAGCATTAAAATAAAACATTCTCAAGTAAAGAAGAATCAGCTGATTTTCATCTATTTTTGGTAAATGTAAGTTGTTAAAACAAAACAAATAAACTGAAATAACATTTCAAGTGTGTAATCAAACACATATTGAATTTTATAAGACAAAATATGTGTTATGTAAGTTCATAATGCCATCTTTGGAAAAGGTATTTTCTTAAGTACATATTTTTTAATATAAAAATTCTTGAATTTCATAGATTTCCAAAGAAACCAGTTATTGTACAAACAGGAAGTTATTGTAGATAGGAAGTCTGCAGAGCTAAGAGCTTGGAGGGGCTGCTCATGGTTAGGTTTAAGTAGCTGTTATTTTTAAAATGGATGTGTTCTTTTTATTATTATTTAAAAAATTTAACAGTATACAAAAATCATATTATTTGTTTAGCTAAACAGCAACAGCAGTGGTGAGTAAACACAGAGCATAGATCTATTAACACTAACATCTGTTGGCAGCAATGCTCATCCTAAATGTCCTGTTGGCAACAATGGTGATTACTACAGACAAGGGTGAAATATTAGCTACTAACTGATCGAGACAAGTAGGGGAAGTTTAAAATAAACTGGTAGTATAAGGATATGTAATGATTTCTAATCAGTTAGCATTTATTTTTTAACAGTAAACTGATCATTTTTGTTCTGTAACTTTATTATTGTATGGAAACTCTAGGGGCACAATTCCAGAATTTAATTTAAGTAAATATACTTATCGAAACATTATTTCTAATCAATGTCTGATGTATTTGTTCTACTAAAACCTTAAATTTGGTCAAATACAAATAATGGAATCCATGTTTTTGAACCCTGCAAGGAATTTGTTTCTGTGTCTTTTTGTTAAAAATTGCCATTTTTACATGAATGTATTTAATCCATAATTACTTTAATAAATTGCATTTCTGTCAATTACTCTTCCAGCTGTCTAAGGGCATCCAAGAGGTTTGAGTGAGTTTTTTTCTAGTATAACCTAGACCTTCAAAATAAAGAAGAGTGCACAATATGTTTATAAAACTGCCCCATCGCCTCAAAATACTTGA
>JAQJVL010005799.1:0-32820 GCA_035578905.1 Stictocephala bisonia | reverse complement strand
GTTTGCACCATTCTTCTTCTTTTAATATTATGTTTAAAATGATGTGTCATTCAAAAATATTTACTTAATCTCAAACAACACCCTTTTGGGACGGGGTGTACAAAATGTACATACATAAAAAAAACTCCTTAGTTAGTCATATAAACATACACAGAAGTAAATCACTATCTTTATTCATAAGAAAGCTAGTAGGGGGTGTGTCTTTTAAGACACTCTCTATACGATCGTAAAAATAAACGTGGTATTAGAGAAAACTTATATAAATATTTTTTTTAAATTGCTGTCAATGTTTAATTGTCCATTCACTCCAACACATCTTTACACATTTCATCATTCATCCATGTAAACTATATTTCATGGTATGAGTCGGCTTAGGTCTTCATACAAGGAGTGTTTATATTTTCCATCAAGATATCCTTGTGTTATACTCTCGGAATGTATCAGTGGATTGGTCAGGTGTACTTCTGCCTCCTCTACAGTCTGATCAGCGATGTTTCTTAGTTCAGTAGTTATCTGAACAATGAGGGCAACATTCCATTGAAGAAGAATAAGGAGAGTTCCTCATTGATCTCGTAACGTGCAAGTGAGCTGCTCACAAGGAGTATAGGCTATGTCCCATACAGGACATTGACCATCACATTTGTTACCTGAGCAGAGGGGTGAAAGTGTAGATTAAAAATTATAAAAGGTACAAGTTTTGGTTGTTAAAGGTAAATTAGGGTCAAATTCTGCTATTGAGTATATAAACAGAAATCATTAGGATCCTTGACCCCTAGGATAGTTGTTTTATTTTAGTTGGGAACGTCATTGTTCTTATGTGAAGTGGAACTAACTATCATCTTCTTGTTCAAGAATGGCATATATGTCACGAAGAGTCGTTTTGCGGAATCGGTTGAAATATATCAATTATCCTGAAATGTGTCACTGAAATAATTTCACCTACGATTGTCTCCTTTTTTATTGGCGTTTATTGCCAAGAGAATCTCTGTATTTTTAAAACATATCAGTTAATCCTATTCCAAATATTGTTCATAATCTTCACTTCAGACCAACCTCCACTATTTTATAAAATGAAAAACAACCTGAAAAAGTAAACAACCAGCTGTAGAGTTTCATGTGGATTTGTAAGGATTATTTTGGGAGGATATTGCGGGCAGTATGTTACAATCTAATACAACTTGCTTGAAACTGAGCACCACCTTCCAGCGGCAATCTTGTCTCCACCTGGACCAGCATTCCTAACCCAATTACCGGCTCAACGTAAAGTCGGTACATGTTAGTTATTTGTAGTACGAAATGCGGATATTGAACAAGTTTTAGATAAGTCAATTACGACTAACAAAACTGCGAGAAATTCTTTTGCCTTATACTTCCTTACTATAACCTATAAGGCAAAAGTTAATCGTTCAGATTCAATTATTAGTGATTTAACCTGATTGATACGCATCTGTCTACATTCGGATAGCTGGTTAGCCAGTCGGAGACAAGGATTATTGTTCATTTGAACTCAACTTCTTAGTTCTTATCGAGTAAAAAATATATCTCAAATACTTTTTTGAGCATGCAGTTAATACAGGTTATAATTTTTGAAGCATGTGTATTATAAAATAATGTCTAACCCTCAGAACTGCTTGCTGATCGTACTTTCACTGTCAAGATATACTAATTAATATTTGGTAGCAACTTGTTTCAGTTTGTCTACGATAGTGTTAAATCCAAAAAAATACTGATTGTAAGTATTGACTATATAATCAAACAGACAGTCCAGGCCTTACATTTGCTGTATACCTGCGTCTGTGATGCTATCTAACAGTGATTGGTTTCAAACAAGCATTCGGACGACTGTTTTGCGTACTATTAGCTCACCTATTAGTCATTTCAGTGATGAACTAATTTCACTGATCAGGAAACCCGGGTTTACGGGACCCACATAAGCAGACAGTCTTTTTGTTTCTATTGTTAATTTTCTTAACAATATTAATATTAACGGTTTCCAATTTTTTTCAGACGTGATAAGGTTTATTAAGTTAAAGTATTACTCTCATGTTAAGTATGTTTTTTTTTTTTATAAGCAATTTACTTTATGGTAAATTTAAATTCATATAGATAGTAAAATAAATCAACTTCTTTTCACCAGTTACAGTTTTGTTGTTTAACAATAAGTTATCAATAAGTTATCATTATATTTTAAAATTTATAATTTGAAAGTGAGCTGTGATATAAATAATAATAATTTAATACATTGTGAAAAATTCGCTGACAACTATTCCACTATACCACAGTAACGAATGCTATGATCTGGATCACACAAGCTTGAGGGAGGACCTGTAGGTCTTAGATTTCTAACATTTCAAAGTATGCCTCTTCACTGTATTATATGTCATAAATGCATAGTGTGCTGTAGCTTGCTGCATGGTGAGATACTTTTTATCCGACCGATTGTTTTTAGTCCAAGTTAGCATGTGTATAGTAGCCTTGCATTACGTACGTAATATTGTATATGATCAACGACTGCATGACGTAGTCTATTGTATTGTATTGATTTAATGGAGAAATAAATTATTAAAACTGTGCAAAAAAGAGCATTTTTTTAAAATGTTATTATCAGACTTGTTACTTTAGTTTTACCAAAAACTTAGATATTGTTTATTTTATTTTATTTATTCATAAGACGCCGATTGTCAATATATGGGCGAATATGCATTTCGAATGAGTGTGATGAGTGTAGATGAGCGAATGTAGTCATTGTTACAAACTAAGGCCGACTATTCCTTAGAAAGTGTCATTAATTATTAGCCCAATGACAAATGAACAGTCGGTGGTTATCAGCTAGTCCTTCTCAAAATGTATTATGACTCTGATTGGGGTCGAACTGAGAACCTTTAGCACATGAAGCTGGGATTGAACCAACTACGCTACCGACCAATTTGTTCTGTATAAACCCTACTGTACTTAAAGTGTGTGAGACCTGCACTCCAAATTATCACCGTCTTTCAAAGATAGATATTTAAATATCAAAAATAAAATATTTACATTTAACGAAGATGTATCGACTGTTACTAATCGTTATCTAACTATGTTTATGTATACGTAAGAAATATGTATTTGTAAAAATGTAGAAAAATTTAAAACCTGTAACTGCTAATAACATTTTGTAATATGAATTATAAATTGTATTTATGTTATATCAAGTCGACTGATTTGGTTTGTATAGTAAATACACATGAATAGAAATTGTTCGGAAAAAATCGTAGGCCTATACAATTTCAATTATTGTAGCGTCTTAAATATGTAGAGTTTTTTTACTCGTTAAACTCAGTATTCTATTATTTTTAAACTTTTAAAAGACTACATTACGTCGGTTTTATAAGATATAAGGTTCAATTTAAACAATAAATAAAAAATTAATTCTCCTTATTATTGTTTTTGACAATCTTGTAAAACCAAAATACTTATTACCGTTTATACGATATCATTTATGAAGGAGTTTATGCCAGCCAAACTTAATGAACGATATCATCAATCATGTTAAAGCACAGCTTTTACAAACTAAAACATCCCTCCTTGAGGGCTGACGTGATCAGTCATTGAGTAATGGTTGGATCCGAACACGAAGTACAAATACCAAGGTTAGATCTCCGTACACCTGCTTATAACTTAAGTAAGCTCTCAGAAATCATAAATTATTTTTAATTTATGTATATTAGTTTTGGAATAGTTAACTGCAACGTTTTATAATATATATTAGATTATCCAAAACATTAGTGTTGCAATTAATTGTACTAAAATTTTAAATATGATTAACATACTTTTATTTCTTAATTTGTAATTGATTTTATTCTAGTTGTTTTTAAAAATTTTTTTAAATATTTACACTGTTATTCCTTTTATAAAGTAACTCTAGGAATTGTTCAGCAACTGTTACTAGTAATAGAGGAAAGGTCAAATCATTTTTTTGATTATCACAATATTTACTGAAATGTACGAAACACTACAAAACAGTCTTAAGCTTGGTTGGTTACCAAGGTAAGCCGATAACAAATTGCTGTTTGTGATAGTTAACCGGTTATACACACTGATCGAAACTGTCTTAATCTTGGTTAGTTATCAAGGTGAGCCGGTAACAAATTGCTGTTTGTGATAGTTAACAGGTAATACGCACTGCTCGAAACAGTCTTAAGCTTAGTTAGTTACCAAGGTGAGCCGGTAACAAATTGATGTTTGTGATAGTTAACAGGTAATAAGCACTGGTCAAAACAGTCTTAAGCTTGGTTAGTTACCAAGGTGAGCCGGTAACAAATTGATGTTTGTGATAGTTAACATGTAATACACACTGCTCAAAACAGTCTTAAGCTTGGTTAGTTACCAAGGTGAGCCGATAACAAATTGCTGTTTGTGATAGTTAACAGATAATAAGCACTGCTTAAAACAGTATTAAGCTTGGTTATTTACCAAGGTGAGCCGGTAACAAATTGATGTTTGTGATAGTTAACAAGTTATACGCACTGCTCGAAACAGTCTTAAGCTTGGTTAGTTACCAAGGTGGGCCGGTAACAAATTACTGTTTGTGATAGTTAACAGGTTATACGCACTGCTCGAAACAGTCTTAAGCTTGGTTAGTTACCAAGGTGAGCCGGTAACAAATTGCTGTTTGTGATAGTTAACAGGTTATACGCACTGCTCGAAACAGTCTTAAGCTTGGTTAGTTATCAAGGTGAGCCGACAACAAATTGCTGTTTGTGATAGTTAACAGATAATAAGCACTGCTCAAAACAGTCTTAAGCTTTGTTAGTTACCAATGTGAGCCGGTAACAGATTGCTGTTTGTGATTGTTAACATATAATAAGCACTGCTCAAAACAGTTTTAAGCTTGGTTAGTTACCAAGGTGAGCTGGTAACAAACTGATGTTTGTAATAGTTAACAGTTAATAATCACTGCTCGAAACAGTTTTAAGCTTGGTTAGTTACCAAGGTGAGCCGGTAACAAATTGCTGTTTGTAATAGTTAACAGTTAATAATCACTGCTTGAAACAGTTTTAAGCTTGGTTAGTTACCAAGGTGAGCCGGTAACAAATTGATGTTTGTGATAGTTAACAAGTTATATGCACTGCTCGAAACAGTCTTAAGCTTGGTTAGTTACCAAGGTGGGCCGGTAACAAATTACTGTTTGTGATAGTTAACAGGTTATACGCACTGCTCGAAACAGTCTTAAGCTTGGTTAGTTACCAAGGTGAGCCGGTAACAAATTGCTGTTTGTGATAGTTAACAGGTTATACGCACTGCTCGAAACAGTCTTAAGCTTGGTTAGTTACCAAGGTGAGCCGGTAACAAATTGCTGTTTATAATAGTTAACTGTTAATAATCACTGCTCAAAACAGTTTTATGCTTGGTTAGTTACCAAGGTGAGCCGGTAACAAATTGCTGTTTGTAATAGTTAACAGTTAATAATCACTGCTCAAAACAGTCTTAAGTTTGATTAGTTACGAAGGTGAGCCGATAACAAATTGCTATTTGTAATAGTTAACAGATATTAAGCACTGCTCAAAACAGTCTTAAGCTTGGTTATTTACCAAGGTGAGCCGGTAACAAATTGATGTTTGTGATAGTTAACAAGTTATACGCACTGCTCGAAACAGTCTTAAGCTTGGTTAGTTACCAAGGTGGGCCGGTAACAAATTACTGTTTGTGATAGTTAACAAGTTATACGCACTGCTCGAAACAGTCTTAAGCTTGGTTAGTTACCAAGGTGGGCCGGTAACAAATTACTGTTTGTGATAGTTAACAGGTTATACGCACTGCTCGAAACAGTCTTAAGCTTGGTTAGTTACCAAGGTGAGCCGGTAACAAATTGCTGTTTGTGATAGTTAACAGGTTATACGCACTGCTCGAAACAGTCTTAAGCTTGGTTAGTTATCAAGGTGAGCCGGCAACAAATTGCTGTTTGTGATAGTTAACAGATAATAAGCACTGCTCAAAACAGTCTTAAGCTTTGTTAGTTACCAATGTGAGCCGGTAACAGATTGCTGTTTGTGATTGTTAACATATAATAAGCACTGCTCAAAACAGTTTTAAGCTTGGTTAGTTACCAAGGTGAGCTGGTAACAAACTGATGTTTGTAATAGTTAACAGTTAATAATCACTGCTCGAAACAGTTTTAAGCTTGGTTAGTTACCAAGGTGAGCCGGTAACAAATTGCTGTTTGTAATAGTTAACAGTTAATAATCACTGCTTGAAACAGTTTTAAGCTTGGTTAGTTACCAAGGTGAGCCGGTAACAAATTGCTGTTTGTAATAGTTAACAGTTAATAATCACTGCTCAAAACAGTTTTAAGCTTGGTTAGTTACCAAGGTGAGCCGGTTACAAATTGCTGTTTGTAATAGTTAACAGTTAATAATCACTGCTCAAAACAGTTTTAAGCTTGGTTAGTTACCAAGGTGAGCCGGTAACAAATTGCTGTTTATAATAGTTAACAGTTAATAATCACTGCTCAAAACAGTCTTAAGTTTGATTAGTTACGAAGGTGAGCCGATAACAAATTGCTATTTGTAATAGTTAACAGATATTAAGCACTGCTCAAAACAGTCTTAAGCTTGGTTAGTTACCAAGGTGAGCCGGTAACAAATTGCTGTTTGTGATAGTTAACAGGTAATAAGCACTGTTCAAAACAGTCATTCAGTTTTGTCCACGCCCATTGGAGTATTGTCATATGCAAACACCGTTTTATTTTGTAAATAATCATTCATCCCTTCAGCGTTATAAATTAATTAATTTAATTTGCTTATGAATCAGTTTTCAGCTGAAGAACGCAAACGATGGGTGAAGTTTTACTTCTCTTAATTTGTACAAATCAGTGTCTCCTGAATAATGAAAGAAATATTTTAAAAGGTAATAAATATTTCAAAATATTACAAAAATGTGAGAAGCCTATCAATATAATGCTGGTGTAAAGTTTATTTTTATCAAGGTAGAATTCATAAAAATCATCTAAGAGATGTTATAATTTAATACAAGTATTCTGTTTATAGTGAAAACTGTAATCAATATGATATTTATGATCGTTCACTCTTTAAGTAAGTTTCATTTAAAGTTATGATAATGTTTCTTCAAAATTATAATAGGCTATTGAAAATTATCAAATATTGTAAAAGTAGTATTAATTAACGAAATTGAGTTAAATCAGAAACATTATTGGTGAAATTAATAACCCAGTCAATTAAGCATGTTGAATTGAGCAAAATTTTAATGGAATTTAGTTTTGATTAATATTTATACCTATAAAAGGCAAATACCACTGACTCACTCATAGCGGTAACTAAAAAAGTACTAAGCCTACGAGGCTGAAACTTTTTAGAGTCAAAGGTTTTGTGTTGCAGATATGCAATAAGTAGGGATTTTGAATAATTCTTAATAAATCGAAGATGTCAGCCTTTTTAGTGCCAAACATTTTATATACCAAAAACAGCGTTTCTCTAATTGGACTGTAGCGGCTAAATGAACGGGTCTACAGAAAAACTAATCATTTTCTGCGCCTAATTTGAGACGATAACAACTTTGGCCCTATGACTTTTTGCTCTATCTCACTTCCTTCATCCTTAGGTAGAGTTAGATTTTAAATTTGTGCGTGTAAATCAAATCGCTTAATTTACGGCCTCTAAGAGTAGACTTACAGATATTTCTAGACTGAGAAATTTTGTTATCTAGGAGAACATACTGTATTCAATAGGAAAATATACAATTTAATCTGAGCACATGTATAGTCAGGTCATAGGACATGGCTTATATATATATATAAAAGCCAGATAACACTTACTTACTGACTGACTGATCACAAAATCTCAAAAAGCATTTCCGCAAAATTTTAAAGTAAGTTTTTGCTTTAGTATTGAAGGGACCCACTAAGAAAGGATTTTTCGAAATTCTATCCTAAGGGGTACAAACAGCCCCTCAAAATTTCCTTTTTCACATAAGGACAACATTGGGTTGATTTTAGTAAATTAATAACAGCTTTTTTTAAATAAATAAACATGTTTATTTTATATGTTCGACATTACCCCATTGATGCATTAAGAGTTTAATATTCAGCTGTTAAAAAAACAAAAGAAATATACACGTTTAAAATAGGCTAAGTAATTCCCCATACTAATAAATAGGTAGCAATGCAAGTAATATGAGTGAAATACTGTAAATAATTTAATTTTGTAATTTTACGTTATACAGATGATCTACTATTATTTGCAGTCCTAGTCGCATGCCGAGGCCGAAGGCCGAGGTGTATCGACCACAGCGAGAGTCGGGGTTGGCACGCGAAATGTGTAGGGGTGTCCCCCAGTTACTTGTTAAATATAACATTCACTTACTTATGGTGGTTTTTCACAATTACTCCCATTTTGAGATCACTTGATGTACTGTCCGGAAGTCGTAAATTACCGCCAGACAATATGGCGGTTGTCAGGGCTATACTGCACTATAAACTGATGAAACTGAATAGTGCATGAGGGCTAACACTTCAACCCTAACCTTAAAGTACTTTTGTGGATTGGTATTTCTTTAAACACAGTTCACTTACAGTATTTTAAATAATTGTATATTGTACGAAAATATTTGGTTAAATAAATATTTAAAAGTAAGTCGTGTAGCTAATTAATTCGTATACGCAAATTGTTTGTACAAGAAATTTATTTTGTAGGGGTTAAAATTTAACATTTCAATTTAATAATTGTATTGATAAGCATTATGATCAGCCAGTTTTCAGAAAAGGAACATTTTACGGGCGGTTTATTTCAACCAAAAGCATACGTAAATACAAGTGTGTAATAGAAAAGTCATATTTTCCAAATGGCTCAGTTTTCAGAGAATATCTCATAAGCAATTATATAAGGAACGTTTAAATATAGCGACTGCTTAATATGAGATCAATACAAATTGATATATATATATATATATATATATATATATATATATATATATATATATATATAAGTAAACTATTTATCTAATAATTTATTTAAATTGGTTTAATTTTTTATCATAATATTTTGAAGATAATGTATTGCATGCATCTTTAGAGATAGCTACAGCCTTATGTATTCATTTAAACATTTTGAGAGAAACAATTTTGAATTTAATGTTATACAAGATAAAATGTTATAAATAATCAATATTGACAACGGTTTGACCAAGTATCAATACTATCATAACTTAAAAACAGGACAAGATTGCTGCACTGCAGTCTAAATCTTTCCTCTTTCATACATATTTAACTCAAAGCCTGACCTAGCAAACATGTATCTTCTACATGTTTACCCTTCTATATAGTTTACTGCACTTCTCTCAAAGGTTTTGAGTGTTAGGTTAAAATACATATGTTTTAGGATAACTTGATAAAATTTAATTTATATATTTATTGAGCATATGTTAAATGTGTATATGGATCATAAGATCTGTGTGTTATTTTATCAGCCATTTTCATTTATTGTTTCCTAATCCATATTTTTTCTTAACCATTCGAGTTTCTTTGTGCAACAATAGAAAGTTGTTATGTCATCCCTCCTCCAATAATACCATATATATCAATTAAAATTTGTAGCCCTTTATGTTAGAATATTTTGTAAAATCACACTGTAAGAAAACAGCTCTAAAAACTACATTATAGGGATGAATTTACGAGCTACGAGGCTGAAAAAGTGCCGAGATCAGCTACATCCTATCCATACTACTTTCTAAATGTTTAATAAAACCTGGGAACATACATCAGAATCTTACTGCTAGAGTTAAGCTATACAGGCAAATTGTTATCCATAAAAAATACTTTACATAATTTATAGTAAACAATGAATACAAGATACATCATAATGTTAGACCTGCGTTAAAATAATCAGCCATTGGAATCACTAGTTTCGTGATAGTTCGTTTCGTTGCGCTAGTCTCGTTTGCAGGGTGTTGCTAACAAATATGCAATGTATGCTCATCCCAGTATAAGAGGTCGTCACCTTTAAGTGATTCATCAAACATATCTTAATTTTTTAGAATATATTTTACAGTGTAAAAATCGGCAGTAAAATTTACATAAATTACGTGATAGTGAAATTGATTCATAAATTTACATTCATATAGCATTAGAAATATAATTGTTTAGGTATCCTAAAACACTACAATTATCTGTAGCACATTAAATAATTCATGTTGCAAATTAAGCTTAGTAAATTATTTTCCATTGTGACGTATCAATATATAAAATTTAAGTATACTTAGAGCAGTATATATTAAACTCTATTATTCAGAATAGTTTTTTAGTTAGCATAATACGTGTTGGTACATATACAGTACAAGTAAACGTCACACAACACAAATGTATTACAATATAAGCAATATATGTATTGTGACATCCAGAGTAGCCTTCTGCCTATGAACCGGTGATGCGGAAGTAATGGATGGGTCGCTGACCATCTGCCCTGCTTGTTTACAACCTTTGGGGCACAATGGCTTACGCATGAACGCCTTTACCTCATCAATGGACTTCTAGATTCTTCTCGATTGACGAGTCAGCTCTGTCACGGAACTTCGGGGGCAGGGGAATTCAAGAAGCGTCTAGATGGAGACCTGCAAATGATATATACGGCCCGGATACTAGTAAAGTCAGTCGTCAGTCAATCAGTCAGTCAGTGAGTCTAGAGCCTACAGCCGGGTGTTTGCAGCGACAGTGAGCGAGTTCTACAGTGCGAGTGAAGTGTCCGAGTATAGTGAAGTGGTCTACGGAGAAGTTACCGGTGAGTGGTTCGCTGTGGGGATCAACGAAGGAGCAGTGCGATATTTGTGGACGACTTCTGAAGGGACACTGAAGAAACTGTGAGTGAACTGTTAGCATTGGACTGTAGGTAGTAGAGAATCTAGGAAAGCCACTTTATAGAGCTAGGAATTGTAATTAAAAGAAGGGAATTTAGTAAAGTCACTTTGCAATTAGTAGTTGTAATTATTGATGCCATCGAAGATTGTAATTATAGATTAGTTTAATTGTAACAGTAGGCCTAATAGTAAATTGTAATTTTCACAATAGTTAAAGTTAAGGAAATAATCCATTTAATTATAATAAGTTAATTTTATATATTCAATAAATTTAGTAATTGTTTAGTATATCGTGTTGCTTATTTGTAAAACCCACATAGCGATTAATTATTTATAAATTAGGACGTAAACACGTCACACTGGTGTCAGAAGTGGGATAGATTTGTTGAGCAACACGTTTAATATTTTTATTTATTGATAGTTATTGTTAAGCTGTTTATTGGATTCAATTACTGTAATTCTATATTGTTCAGACGTAGTTTTGCAAAAGAACGATGGCATCTAGTGGAGTTAAGTTAATAGACTTAAAAGTGGCTGATTTAAAGCGGGAGTTAGAAGAAAGGGACCTAGATCATATTGGAACAAAATCAGTTTTAGTAAGTAGACTTAAGCAGGCAATGCTAGAAGCAGGGGATGATCCAGAAACATTCCTTTTTGAAACTGAAGCTAGTTCACTTAAGTCTATGATTACCAGAAATGTCGAGAAATTACAAAGTGACTTAAAAAGAAATGCAGAGGAATTACAAAGTGACTTAAAAGGAAATGCAGAGAAATTACATAGTGACCTAAAAGAAGTGAAAGATGACTTAACCGAAAAACTAAATAGTAATTGTAAAACCTTGAAGGAAGAGTTAGCTACAGAATTTAATTATAAAATTTGCAAAGTTGAAGACGAATTTAAAAAACAATTAGATGACTGTTCGAGCGAATTTAAAAAACAATTAGATGACTGTTCGAAGCAATTAGGTGATAGGATTAGGTTTTTAGAAGAAATGGTTCTGGGGAGGAAGGAGTCAATAACCTGCAACGAACCACCTGGGATCTCAGGAAGTGGACAGCAACCACCCAGCCTTAAACCTCGGCCCAGTGTGTGTCCACCCGTAAATAACGCAAGTTTGCCAACCTTCAACGGAAAGATGTCCTGGGAAGATTTTATTACTTTGTTTGAGACTGCCGCTGCTGTCTACAATTGGCCATCATCAGCGAAGGCGTCCATGTTGTGCCTTTCACTTCGTGGAGAAGCTCTGAGCGTACTGCAAACCGTTCCACCTGCTGAGCGACAGAATTACGAAGATTTGATTATACGGTTGGAAATGCGGTTCGGACATAAACACATGGAACTGGTCTACAGATCTCAGCTCAGGAGTCGTCACCAGAAGTCCAATGAGAGTCTTCAAGAATTCGAAGCTGACATCGCACGATTAGTGAGGGGCGCTTATCCCACAGTGGACGAAGCTGTCTACGAGAGCCTATCCATTGAAAGGTTCCTCGATGGACTGCGGGATGCTGAGACGCAGCAGGCTGTAAAGTTGGCCCGGCGTAACACTTTAAACGAGGCCCTGACGCAAGCCTTAGAGTTTGAGGCCGTAAAGCAATCCGTCCGGGGCCAGGCACGTCTGCGAGGAGTCTACGCAGAGGAAGAAGAACCTATGAAGATAGAAGACATCGTAAGAAAAGTGCTTGATGCCCTGAGCAACCGGAAGAAGGAGATTCACTGTTGGGGGTGTGGAGAGTTAGGCCATTACCGAAGTAAATTCCCGAATAAAGCCTCTCGGGGGCAGAGGCAGGGAAAACTAAATAGGGTTGATGGGAAGGGGCAACTGTCAACCCAGCGTCTTCAAGAATACAACTTCACCTCTAAACACCGACGAGGGAGAAACCATTCCAATGCCGACGCCCTGTCTCGCCGACCTTGCCCAGAGGGTTGTAAGCACTGCTCCAAGGTAGAAGAAAGGAATCTGTCCGTGGAAGTGCGCTGTGTCTCTTTGGAGCCAGCTAGTGGATGGGAGCCGGAGGAACTCCGTAAAAAGCAGCTTGAGGATAGTGAGGTTGGACCACTGCTGCGGGAGAAGGAATCAGGGAATAGTCCTAGCTGGGAGGACATTGCAGCTAGGAACCATGCGTATAAAAGCTACTGGGCACAGTGGGACTCAATGAAGGTTAAGAACGGAGTGCTTATAAGAATCTGGGAGGCCCCTAATGGTAGGAAGCAGATTGAACAGATAGTGCTCCCCAGAAGTAAAAGGAAGGAGGTGCTGGAGGAGATCCACAATGGAGCATCTGGCGGGCACTTAGGTGTCAACAGAACGGTGGACAAGCTACGTCATCGGTTCTACTGGTTGAACTTGAGGGCTGATGTAGAGAAGTGGTGCCGCCAATGTGATGTCTGTACTGGAAGCCGAGGGCCACAAACAAGAAGTCGAGGCAGAATGCAACAGTACAACGTTGGGGCACCCTTCGAGAGGATCGCCATCGACATCGCCGGTCCATTTCCCATGTCAGATGCAGGAAAGAAATATCTCCTGGTGGTCATGGACTACTTTACGAAATGGCCAGAAGTATACGCCATACCAAATCAAGAAGCCGCAACAGTGGCTGGGTGCTTGGTGAACGAATTCATCTGTCGGTATGGAGTGCCACGTGAGCTGCACAGTGACCAAGGGACGAACTTCGGATCCCTGTTGATGAAGGAGGTGCTTCAGCGTCTCGGAGTGCACAAGACATGGACAACTGCACTTCATCCGCAATATGATGGGATGGTCGAGAGATACATAAAGACACTCGTTGGACACCTCAGGAAAGTTGTGTCCACCAATCAGCGGGATTGGGATCGGAAGGTGCCCATTTTCCTCCTGGCGTACAGATCTTCGGTCCACGATACTACGGGTTTCACCCCAGCGAGGATGATCTTCGGAAGGGAGCTGCGGCTGCCTAGTGACCTCATGTTCGGCCTGCCACCTGACGCAAAGCAGCCCGCGACGGACTACGCCTGCAAGCTCGTCGACCACCTACATGACACTCATGAGTTCGCTCGTCAGCACCTAAAAATGGCCAGTGACAAAATGAAAGCTCGCTACGATCGGCAAGCCAATTCGACTGGATTCAAGGTGAACGACCTGGTGTGGCTCTACAGTCCCCTCCGGATGAAGGGGAGATGCCCGAAATTTCAACAGGATTGGCAAGGACCTTATCGGGTAGTGACACGAATCAACGATGTGGTCTACAGGATTCAAAGGCACCCAAGAGGCAAGATGCTTGTGGTCCACCTTGATCGCCTAGCACCGTACCATGGAGCGGAAGCTGATCGGGACGATCAGCCTTAAGGAGGGGGCAGTGTGACATCCAGAGTGGTCTTCTGCCTGGGAACCGGTGATGCGGAAGTAATGGATGGGTCGCTGACCATCTGCCCTGCTTGTTTACAACCTTTGGGGCAAAATGGCTTACGCATGAACACCTTTACCTCATCAATGGACTTCTAGATTCTTCTCGATTGACGAGCCAGCTCTGTCACGGAACTTCGGGGGCAGGGGAATTCAAGAAGCTTCTAGATGGAGACCTGCAGGTGATATATACGGCCCGGATACTAGTAAAGTCAGTCAGTCAGTCAGTCAGTCAGTCAGTCAGTGAGTCTAGAGCCTACAGCCGGGTGTTTGCAGCGACAGTGAGCGAGTTCTACAGTGCGAGTGAAGTGTCCGAGTTTAGTGAAGTGGTCTACGGAGAAGTTACCGGTGAGTGGTTCGTTGTGGGGATCAACGAAGGAGCAGTGCGGTATTTGTGGACGACTTCTGAAGGGACACTGAAGAAACTGCGAGTGAACTGTTAGCATTGGACTGTAGGTAGTAGAGAATCTAGGAAAGCCACTTTATAGAGCTAGGAATTGTAATTAAAAGAAGGGAATTTAGTAAAGTCACTTTGCAATTAGTAGTTGTAATTATTGATGCCATCGAAGATTGTAATTATAGATTAGTTTAATTGTAACAGTAGGCCTAATAGTAAATTGTACTTTTCACAATAGTTAAAGTTAAGGAAATAATCCATTTAATTATAATAAGTTAATTTTATATATTCAATAAATTTAGTAATTGTTTAGTATATCGTGTTGCTTATTTGTAAAACCCACATAGCGATTAATTATTTATAAATTAGGACGTAAACACGTCACAGTATTCTTTTGTGAACCCCTCTGGTCTGAGGAAGGTTACCGTGGTTCACCGAAATCGATCATCATAATATTTGTGCATTTTGTACTTGTATTGTAATATATTTGTGCATTTTGTGCTTGTATTGTAATAAATGTATGTTGTGTGACGTCTACTTATACTGTATTCAGAATAGTAATGTTATTAAAATCAGCTACATACGTACTAAAGACTAAACCATTTTAATCCCATTTGTGTAGTGTGCTCAGATTATGAGAAAAGACATTTTAAAATTACAATAATAACATATGCATCAACCCCCAGGAGATATATAAAACACTGATATATCTAAGCTGGAATTTACAAGCAGATTGTGTTTTTTAAGCTTTATTCGAAATGTAAAAAGCTTTAGTACATGCGTGAAGTTCGTAATTATATTAAATTAATTTATCTCACTCCTAAACTGATTCAGTATTACAAACGAAAGACTACATTATAACTTACAGAAACTAATATAGAGGCCATATTTTATTAACAAAGTGTTTGTAAACGAAATATGGCATTACTAAATATACATTACTAGAAAACAAACCGAAAAAACTATAACATTTGTAATCAGCAATCTATTGTACCAATGGTGACCACTACACAGCAGAACTTTATTACTTCAGATAGGCAGAGAAGGGCAGTAGCTCAACAGCACGTACATATTTATGATAGGTAGAGAAGGGCAGTAGCTCAGCAGCATGTACATACTTCAGATAGGTAGAGAAGGGCAGTAGCTCACCAGCACGTACATATTTCAGAGAGGTAGAGAAGGGCAGTAGCTCAGCAGCATGTACATACTTCAGATAGGTAGAGAAGGGCAGTAGCTCAGCAGCATGTACATATTTATGATAGGTAGAGAAGGGCAGTAGCTCACCAGCACGTACATATTTCAGAGAGGTAGAGAAGGGCAGTAGCTCAGCAGCACGTACATACTTCAGATAGGTAGAGAAGGGCAGTAATTCAGCAGCACGTAGATACTTCAGATAGGTAGAGAAGGGCAGTAGCTCAGCAGCACGTACATACTTCAGACAGGTAGAGAAGGGCAGTAGCTCAGCAGCACGTACATACTTCTGATAGGTAGATAAGGGCAGTAGTTCAGCAGCACGTACATACTTCACATAGGTAGAGAAGGGCATGAACACAACAGCACGTACATACTTCAGATAGGTAGAGAAGGGCAGGAGCACAACAGCACGTACATACTTCAGATAGGTAGAGAAGGGCAGTAGCACAGCATCACGTACACACTTCAGATAGGTAGAGAAGGGCAGTAGCACAGCAACACGTACATACATCAGATAGCTAGAGAAGAGCAGGAACACAACAGCACGTACATACTTCAGATAGGTATAGAAGGGGCAGAGACACAGCAGCACGTACATACTTCAGATAGGTAGAGAAGGGAAGTTGCTCAGCAGCACGTACATACTTCAGATAGGTAGAGAAGGGAAGTAGCTCAGCAGCACGTACTACTTCAGATAGGTAGAGAAGGGCAGTAGCACAGCAACACGTACATACTTCAGATAGGTAGAGAAGGGCAGGAACATAACAGCACGTACATACTTCAGATAGGTAGAGAAGGGCAGTAGCACAGCAGCACGTACATACTTCAGATAGGTAGAGAAGGGGCAGAGACACAGCTGCACGTTCATACTTCAGATAAGCAAAGAGGACATGAACACAACAGCACGTATATACTTTATTCAGGCAGAGAAGGGCAGGAACACAGGATTTAGATTCTTCATATATGCAGAGAAAGGCGAACATATTTTGGGATGCTAGCTGTGCGTCCATCATCTGGCTAGGTCTGAGTTGCGGCGTGAATGCCTCCAATTTTCTTTCAAAAAACCTAATCCCATTGCGATGTTGGATGAGTTTAAAGGGAGTTAAACTATGTACTTTATTGTTTTCTTCTTCTTTAAATAGATAGTTTAATGTACTCACTGAAGTTTTCAATTTAACTGTTATTTAATTTTTTTTTAATTATTGGGTAACACTGTGTTTTGCTATATTTCATTGGTGCACTTTTCCAGCTACTCAAATTTATAAAAAATTAGGACTAAAGTTGCTACACACAGAATACAATTTGGAACTTGATCTTGTGAAGTGATACAGATTTTGTCTGTCTTCAGGTCCGGCAACTTGGAAGATAACTCACTTATCAACTTGCTTACAGTCAACAACATTATTTCCCACATTGCAACTTTTAACACTTTTTGAACTTGTTGTCTGGGATTAGGTCTAATAAGAAAACTTACGCCTATTATTAGTTTGTACAAAATAAACAGTATGAAACATGTAAAATACTATATTGTTTTGTGTGTTTTTATTATGTTGAAATGGATATCTAATAAAACTATTTTCCATATAAACTATAAAAATTATTCTGCTAAACTTGTTAATAATTAGTACAAACATTTAATGAAAACTAATTTAGATTTCATTTTAATGTTTAAAATAACTATAGTAAAATAAATCTTAGACATTTCCTATCAGCCGTCGTAACAACATAGCACCAGGGGCAGATCTAAGTCTACTCCCTACTGAATAAGAACGTACAAAATGTTCATCAGTACCATTGTACGTATAAGGATGGATGGGTGGGCAAGTACATGTAACATAGTTGTATTTAACAACCAATAACATGAACAAATTAAATATAACTTAGGTATTAGTAGTTTATGTTACAGTATTGGTCAGGAGCTACTTGAGGACAGTATTGATGAAGTTTTAGACATAGGTTCTATGTTCGGTCCTCGTAATAATGACAGGGTTGTCCACTTGATGGTTGTCATAGATGTGTATACAACTAGAGAAATTCGGGTAGTCCATGTTGTCATAGATGTGTATACAACTAGAGAAATTCGGGTAGTCCGTGTTGTCATAGATGTGTATACAACTAGAGACATTCGGGTAGTCCGTGTTGTCATAGATGTGTATACAACTAGAGAAATTCGGGTAGTCCGTGTTGTCATAGATGTGTATACAACTAGAGAAATTCGGGTAGTCCGTGTTGTCATAGATGTTTATACAACTAGAGAAATTCGGGTAGTCCGTGTTGTCATAGATGTGTATACAACTAGAGAAATTCGGGTAGTCCGTGTTGTCATAGATGTTTATACAACTAGAGAAATTCGGGTAGTCCGTGTTGTCATATATGTGTATACAACTAGAGAAATTCGGGTAGTCCGTGTTGTCATATATGTGTATACAACTAGAGAAATTCGGGTAGTCCGTGTTGTCATAGATGTGTATACAACTAGAGAAATTCGGGTAGTCCGTGTTGTCATAGATGTGTATACAACTAGAGAAATTCGGGTAGTCCGTGTTGTCATAGATGTTTATACAACTAGAGAAATTCGGGTAGTCCGTGTTGTCATAGATGTTTATACAACTAGAGAAATTCGGGTAGTCCGTGTTGTCATAGATGTGTATACAACTAGAGAGATTCGGGTAGTCCGTGTAGTCATAGATGTTTATACAACTAGAGAAATTCGGGTAGTCCGTGTTGTCATAGATGTGTATACAACTAGAGAAATTCGGGTAGTCCGTGTTGTCATATATGTGTATACAACTAGATAAATTCGGGTAGTCCGTGTTGGGTAGTAGTCTGGGTCTGGATGTTATGAAGGGTAGAGAACTGAGTATCAGGCTTATCAGTTAGCTGAAAGTCAGACCAATAATACGTGGTTTGCATTCCACGTAAAGATATAGATCCCTTATTTTGCCTGACTATTGAGCTTTTTCTAATAACAGTTTACCTTAGATAATAACAATGACTACACTCGTTCATCTACACTCATCACACTCATTCATCCCTCATAGTCACCCATATTCTACGACCGGCGTTTATAAATGAACTAGCCGAGTACCCGTGCTTTGCTACGGTTATTTACTTAATTACTTAGTGGTAGGTTAATTGATAATCATTGCAAAAATTATAACATCGTGTAATGGAACACAAATGTAAATTATAAAATTTCTTTATAGACAACGTTCTTTGTTTGACCCTAGGGTTGAAGGATCGTTAAACTTTCCGAAGAGCTAACCCTTGAGCAAGTAACATATAATTGGCCATGAGAGAAGCAGTCTTCCCTCAGATCAACGCCGGCCATTTTCAGAGACTGCCCTTGTGATTTATTTATTGTCATAGCAAAGCAGGGCTTCACAGGAAACTGCAGTCTTTTAAACTGAAAATGGTAATCCGATGGTATTAGGGGAACACGTGGAATGAAGACTACTTCATCCTGGCCACATCCAGTAAATATTGTTGCTTCTATGACGTTTTTGTGCAACGCTTTTACTTGTAGCCTAGTGCCGTTGCAAAGCTTAGGTGGTACCAGGTTTCTTAGCAACATTATTGGAGCTCCAACCTTAAGGTAAAGATTGTGTGGTGGAATGCCTGGAGGATTAAGCGTGTGTAAAAACTCTACCGGGTAGTGAACCGCATCTTCTACTTCCACCACAGAATCCACCGATTCATAACATATAGTCTCAGTTGGCAGTTTTTCCAATAATATATTATTGATACTTGTAGCAGTGTCATTCTCTGGTGTAAGGATAGCTCTTTCTCGAAACCAAGACAAATCTTTTCAATAATTTTTTTTTAATCTGGGTAAATGTTTTCAGCCAACGCTTGCAAGTCACATACAACTTTACATAAGTCTGCTGTAATACAAACTTTGCCGTTTTTCTCAGATAGTATTGCCATTGCCGATTTTAAAAGTAAATTTGAGAATTCTCCTGAATTTAAAATGCCTTTAAGATGAACCCACATATTTGTTTTCAAGGCAAGAACTTGGACTTTAGGCCAAAGAATAGATCTCTTAAGGCAGGCTTTGACTTCATCAGCTCGAGTTCCTTTAGGTACAAGAGGCAAAGTTTGTCTGAAGTCTCCAGCCAATAAAAGCGTTACTCCACCCATCAGGTTTCTGTTATTTCTAATGTCTTGAAGAGATCTATCTAAAGCTTCAATTCCTGTCTTGTTGGCCATTGTGCAATCGTCCCAAATTATTAACTTGCAATATTTGAGAACCTCCGCCATGTCGCTTTGTTTTGAGATGTTACACATTGGAGTCTCAGAGTGGCGTAAGTTTAAAGGCAGTTTAAACGCAGAGTGAGCCGTCCTCCCTCCATCCAATAATGTTGCTGCTATACCTGAAGAAGCCACTGCAATTACGATGTTCCTGTCTTTTTTTAATGAGGCTAAAATTAAATTAATTAAAAATGTCTTCCCTGTACCAACTGGTGCGTCAAGGAAAAACAGTCTTCCAGCTTCTGACTCAACGCTAGCCATTACTTCATTGTATACATCTTTCTGCTCGTCGTTAAGTTTTGGCAAGTTTTTTGAAACCAACTGAGATAAATGAACCACGTTGTAAGCGAGTTCTTTTAAGTACTCGTGATTGACTGCTGTACTGTTTAGTCCTGGACTTGGAGAAGGAAGACCGAGATGTTGCATTGATTGGTGGGACATCGAACGCACTAAGTTTTCTAATGACTGTATGTATTTATTGTAAATAATGTTGTTTAGTGGTTCAAGTGGTAAATCAGGGCATTCATGTTGTATTTGTCTCTTAAAGTCCTCTTACATACTATCTCTGTGTTTTTCCCATAGCCCAAAAGGATTTGCTGATTGACAAAATACCAAAATTACTGCGAAAAGCTGTCTGATTTTTTTAGGTGATTCCGACACAGCAGCTTCTTCCAAGGTTATGTCCCAGTTACTGTCATCTTCAAGTAAACCTAACGCTCTGCAGGCAGACTAATGAGTGGGATGAACTACGCCAGATACCCTTTTAAGATCAATAAAACTTGTAGGCCCTTTAACTTCATGAAGAAGCATGCGGAGATAGTAACATTCTATGTTGTTAGGGTGTACTGTGTAAACTCGACCAAGTACATGATCTTTTTTTATTCCTGGATGTCCTGGAACGGCTTTGCCTTGTTTACGACGACTAAACTTGTTATTTTTCCAGGTATAGTAAGCAGGTACTTCATTATAAATTGATTTCTGGCGAAACTGTCAGATTTGCAAAGCTCAAAGAATGCCAGAAGAGTCGTTTTTTGTGGATTCAGAAGTTTTTCTTGGACATTTTCGGGGTTGAAATAAACTCTCTGACCATTTTCAAGATGTACAGCTAAATGCATTACAGGAGGATATGTTTCATAGATTGGGAAACAAAATATACGCCAAGCTGCTTCGGAACTACTGATGTAACGGCCTGCTTCATAGCTTGATACTTCGTCTCTCTCGTTTTCCAAAACAAAAGCTGCTTGATCACTGCCTTGTTCACGTATTTACAAGTGTATTTTATTGACTTGACAGAATTACACAATTCCACGTTGATGTATGCTAAAAAGGTACGTGACAGAACAGGATTGTACGGCACTACCCACCGACTGTCTAGGTCTACTCCATTTATGTTGACTGTGTAACCACCATCAGCTGGAGACCTTCGACGGTACTGAGGGTAGCCATCGTCAGCAGTTTGGGTTTCTTTGGATAAGGGACGTGGATATCTTTTGGATCATGAGCCATTAACCATGCAGAATGAACTCCTATTTAAGTTTCCACAAGGACCGTGGATCATCGTAGACTTGATAACTTCATGTAGTTCAGGGTCCATTTCAGGGTCGGGTATCTCAGCACTAATCACATTATCTGTTTCGTCAGCCATGATCCTATTTTGCAGCCACAGCAAAATGTGTACATGAGGCAAGCCACGCTTCTGCCACTCCACAGTATACATGTAACACCTACTTTGGCCGAAAATTGAACCTTTAGTTAAAAGATTAATCAGTTTTTTCACTTTCAAATGGAACACCCGAGCTATAATGTCGTGTCTAGAGTTTGTTGGCCGTCTTTTAAGGCAGCTCCAATTTCTGTCCATTTCGGATTACACGTAAATATTATGAACAAATCAGGACGACCATAGTGACGAACATACGTCATGGCGTCCTGAGTTCTCTCGTGCATATAGCGCTAACCGCCAGTAAAACTGGATGGTAAAACGACCATTTGTCCTATATCTGAAACGTTAGCATCCCCCTTGCACATGGCGTCTTTAAGGTGAACATAATTTTCCACTCGCAACTTATTCTGATTAAATCTTATGAAGTTTAGTCCCTCCGTCTCAATTTTAGCATACATATCAACCAAATACTGATTGAAAAGGCTGCGGTACAGTAATAAGTAACTTCCATCGCCTTTTCTTTCCATTATTCTGTAAGCGTAAAAGTCGCAAGCTGAAACCTTTTTATTAAGAGGTACGTTAGATATCGGATCACGTTGTAAAATATTGATAGCATAGCCATCTTCTCCACAACAGAACATAAGAGGATACTGGAGTGCGTCATATGCTCGATGCGTTTCACTTATCCGTATTAACTTTGCATTTCTACTGTGTAAAATGATATCTTTCTTTTCAAACTCCTGGCCCACAATAACCAAAGCGACCTCTGTTGTTGCTGGTGCGTTGAAACGACCTTTATGTCCATATGCAGGTTTCCTATCCGCATGAATAACAACCTTGAATTCCTGACCTTCCGGAACATTTTCAATTGCAGTTTTAAAATCTCAAATATAAGCATTGTTACCATGCAGACATTTTTGAATTTGACTAACTAAAGAATGTTTAACTATATTAATGAGGTTGGCTCTTATTTCCGTTTCTCTTTCGTCGTTCCCAACAAAATACATTTGTAAAAAAGAGGGATTTTGTTGGTGGAAAGGTAGCAAACTTCCTATTCGATGGTAAACTTGCCCTTGTACCTTAAAAGTTGGCATGAAATTTCCTTCAATCACCTCTTTAGCTCCGAATGAAGTCATTTGGAAACAGCCGTTATACTTTCTGATATTTGATAAAAAATGTTGAGATTGAGGGTGGTTGTTAGTAAGAAGACTATGAAGTGGTTCGGCAAGCTGTTTAATAGAAGGAATATAAACCTTGTTATTGCTGCTGCATAAGCCAGGACTTTCTTCCTTCCACTTTTTTGCATGGCACCCACTTACATTCAATGTAGCCACCAAGAGAGACAACCTTGTCATTACTGTAATCTGTGAGGCGTTCATATTTAAATCCAGATAAAGATTTTGTTTTCCATGGGATCAACTGCCTCTTTTCATTGTACCTTCGAACAGCTTCCTGATTAAATTCCACATGTCTAATTGAGTATTTAGCTCCCGAACACCTGTTAACATCAGGATTGTTTTTATTATAGGTTTTTACAGCCTCTCTATGTAATTCCGGATTATTTTTGTTGTATTTTTTCACAGTCTCTCTATGAACTTCAGGGTTACTTTTAGTGTACTTTTTCACAGCCTCTCTACTTACTTCCACATTCCTTTTATGGTATTTTTTCACTGCTTCTCTGTTGATTTCGGGACATTTTTTGTTGTGTCTTTTTAAGGACTCTCTATTTTTTGCCTTTTGATTCTATCAGTAACTCTAGAACGTCGATTTCATTTCTTTTCTTAGCAACACCTACATCAACAGTTGAGATTATTTCGGAAGAAGAGGAAGTAATTAGGTCAGTACTGGACGTTACTTTATATCACGTTTAACAGATTTTAACAAATAGTTAAGTGGTAAATCATCGTCTGTGCCGTCTTGAGCACTTTGTTCATCATCAATATTTTCTCCGTATTCACTCCTACGCAAAGTACAATTAATAGGCTTATCAACGACAGTTGTTGCAACTGCAGGTGTGTACTGAGGACAAAGAGGTTCAAAGTGGGCATTCATCATGGGTCCAGAACACTTAAATCGCAATATTGGCTTTTCCTGTTCATACTCATCAGGCTGTACAATCACCAAACCATCACGATAGATCACCAGATGGTAAGGGTATATTTCGCTAGTGGCTTGAATTTTACAGTGCGTTGCATATGTGGTGTAAATAGACATGTCAGCACGGTATTCAGCTAAACTTCTATAAATGTTACCACACGGCGTCATCCTGTATAATACATCAATACCACTGTACGTGTATGGGTGGGTCAATATTTCTGTACGTATATGGATGGGTGGGTGTGTCAATACCACTGTACGTGTATGGGTGGGTGGGTGGGTCAGTACCACTGTACGTATATGGGTGGGTTAGTGGGTCAGTACCACTGTACATAAATACCACCGTACACATATGGGTGAGCGGGTGGGTCAATACCTCCTCCGTACGTGTATGGGTGGGTGGATGGGTCAATACCCGTACGCGTCTTTGTGTGGCTTGTGCTGGGAATGACGGAGAAGAAAGTGAAGATGATCAAGCCTAAGATCTGTGACAGTAGAGTCTTTTTATCAAGAATCGTTTTATCTTTTTAGTTACTTAACCTTATTTTGTATTTTTTAGGGGAAGCTAAGTTTTTATGTCAATAAACATTTCAGATACTATGTAATGTACTTATTTACCTTCATTTCCATATGCTCATGAAACCGGTGCCAGTTGCTACAAACGTACTCTACAACGCCTGCTCGCAGTTGAGGCGCATGGGAGACATTACCGTACATGAGGTAAGACAGGGAGTAAAAAAAGCACGACCCATCAGCACCCACAGGTACAATACGATGAGGTACCATAACCCCACCAACATTAATATGTTCCATCATTGCAATTGTGTTTGTTGATCAGAATATATTTTCACCTAGCAAAGTCAAATGTACAAAAAAAGAAGCTTAGAAACAGAGAATCAAAAACAAAAATGTAGTTAAAAAAGGACAAATTAAAATATAGTAGTTATCATCTTAAAAACAGCTTTATAAAAACAAGATGATAAAAAAAAGAAAAGATGATAAAAAAAAGAAAGAGTGACAGCTTTATATAAACAACTTAAAAATTAAACTTAACCTTTAGAACAATTTTTAGAATGCCAAATTAATCAAAATAACATTAACTAAATTAGAAAGGCTTTAAAGTAGAGAGTTAAACACTAAGTAAGAAAGTGAAAAATAAAAATAAAAATATTTATCTTCAATGAAAAGGCTAGGAGCAACAGCTATAGTAGGAAACACCTACCTAATAAAAACAGAAAAGTAGTTAAGATAGCAAAAATTAAAATATAGTAGCTATCGTCTTAAAAACCGAAAGAGCGACAACTTTATATAAAAATTAAACAAAATTAAATTAACCTTTAGAAACAATATAGAATGACTAACTTGATAAAAATAGTACTAACTAAAGTATAAAAACTTAAAAGTATAGAGTTAAACACTAAGTAAGAAATTGAAAAGTAAATAAAAAAAATTATCTTCCATAAAAATGGCTAGGAGCAACAGCTGTAATAGGAAACACCTAACTAATGATAAGTAGAAAATGATTAGTCTAACTTGTCAATTAAATAAAAGAAAGGTAAGAATTAATAAGAAATTTAAAATAATATTTTTAACTGAATCCAACAGGAGTAGTAGTATAGGAAAGCACGGAAGCGGTCTGTAACAGAACAGCAACTGGACTGAACAAACCACACTGTGTGCAAGAATGTCTGTTCTCTGAGGGAGGGAGGTGTGTTATCAGAATTGACCTTTAGACTAAACCCAGAAATTCATGACCGAGTCTGACATCAATTTTATGCATCACACCCTCTTTAACTGTTAGTTTTATATAAGTAAAAAACAGCCAACTAAACAACCTTCGTTAAATTTAGATCAGTAGCTACTCAAGTGACTACAAAAGTCGTTATATAAAAATGTAGTATAGATAGATATACGTGCAACGGTTCAGTATTCTAGATCCTATCATTGTAGAAATAAAGTTATTATAGTTGGTCAGAATTAGTAAAAAAATAATATATTATTTTATCCTGGTAACGTTATCTTATTCCTAAAACTAAAACACTATAAGAAAAAACCGGCTATAAAAATTAATTAAATTAGTCAAATACAGTACTTATGGCCGATATATTGCTTTTCATATTTATTTCTAAATATTGTTTTTGGGCTTTTATGGCGCTAAAGCTGTTGAAAGTTGTTGAAAACTGCATTCTTTACCATAATACTATGTGTTAAAAAAGTTAAACCAACTAATTATTAGAGAAATATTTGCCAAAAACAGCGTGATTCACTTTTTGATGAAATTTTGGAAGTTTGAGCCTTTCAGAGATTGGATTTTGTAATTTTAGACTGACGATTTTGTGTCAAATTTTAAATTTGATGAACGGTTAAGCCAGTAGAGCCAAAAAACTGGATCGACTACACTACGCTTTTGGGGCTTTTTGGCACCCCCAAAACTCCCCTTAGAGTTGGAATTTCACAAAATCCTTTCTTATTGCACGCATTCAGTATGCAAGGAATATTGTGTAAAAATTTCAGCTTCCTAGGTATTACCGTTTGGGCTGTAGAACGATCAGTGAGTCAGTCAGTCAGTGAGTGGTATTTGGCTTTTATAGATATAGATAATAATGAATAATATTATTATTGAGTGAAATGGATAATAATAATTCATTCATTTAACATTCATAAACTTTAAAATGATTTTTAGTTTAATATTATATTGTATTTCTGTTAGTAGATAGTGGTCCTAAATAGGTGATTGGCATCATTATTATGACGTTAATCGATGTTAATAAAAAATATGTTACTACGTATTTGTTATCCAAGTGAAGAACATAGTTTTGTTTAATAATATAATATATTTAAATATTGAATAACAGCTTAAACGTTTTTACTGTTTTGACAATTCAACATGTATGGATTGTTATAAAAATTATAAAGATGTTAAAACCAACAATTATTTAATTTTGAAATATAATCATCTGTAGATGCATCGGAAAACTGTCCAAACCCATTAACCTAAATGTTGTTGGACCTCCCACAATTTGAAATCGAGAAAACTGTATTGGTCTGGAGTGCGATCCACTTGGCTAGGAAGAGGCCAGTTGATAGCCTATACAAACAGAACATTAATGTATTTAAACGTATTTTATTTTTTTCTCATTGGCTGTTTTCAGAAATTACAATAAAGTGTTTGGATGTTCTTTATATATTAGTTAATTTTACAGTTCAAAGCAAACGTCATTATTAAGAATACAACTACGATATGAAAACAAAAAAAACGTTTTAAGGCTTAATGTAATGATATCGTAGCTGGACCCTTTTCTCTTCTTTAAGTAAAGAGATGAAACCGTTTTCTGGATTGAGAGCTATTGATGAAAGCCCACTTTGCTACGAGAAGTCCTCATTAACGCCTCAAGGCTTTGGTTGGTCCACATTTAATGTGGGTATAAAAACCTCAATTCAACTCATTACTTACTTAGTGATACAAATGTTTATAAAAAGCTTTATGGTGTGAAAATATTTTTGAAATATTGTACCATATAAATATTTATTTAGAATAAAATAAATAAATAAATATTACTGTTTGTATACTAATTTAGTTAGCATATTGTCAAGAGATATTATTGTCCTTTTACAAGACTTCAGGTGACATTAATAATGAGATGTCCTCACCGAACTTTGTCATTATGTAAAAAAGGGCAAGAATGTTAGGCATCGTGACAATACATACGGTGGCTTAATTCTACAGTACTCTATAAAGATTATTAACACTACTACTGTGCCTTACTTAGTTTATATCATTAGAACAACACAAACAGTACTGATAACTTCGTTTTATAGTTATAATGACAGCTAGGGTAAACTTAGCACAAAAAATAATATCACTGGAGTGTTTGAGTCCGGTTATTATTAAAAATTATTATTATTATTGATTACTTTATTTGGGCCCAGACTGTGTTTATTAAAATATATTAATATTTATGTATGTTTACGATATTTTGTAAGTTTGATTAATCATTACGTTATTCAAGGTTCTCTTTGTAGTAGAGACAACTTTGTTTTGTTAATACATATATACTTATAGAAATGTTAATTTATTAATGTCCATCTTTATTTTTAAAATAATTTACAAACTACATAAAATACATATCAGTTACACATTTCTATTAACATATTAAAATATTCTTACCACTTTAAATTCAGTTTCATGTATGCAGAGATAGTCAAAAATATTCAAATCACGTTACACATAAAAAGTTTGTAGAAGGAACGTTGTTAACTTTATCAGATATTGAGCATGATATAATCACGTAAGGAGTCAATCTCATTCCTTTTTATCTAAGATTCCTTTTTTATCTTGTGTCCATACACAATATTATAAATAAGAAGAAAGTAACATTTTACATTAACTTATTACTTTCAAGAGTATAAATATATAATAAAGTTCCTGTGTATTTTCATATAAGTCTATATTCCTGCCTCAATCTTAGTTACTTGAGTTTTTCTAGTTTAATCCTTTTTGTTACTTGGTTCTGAAAATATTTCGAAATTTTTTACAGTAATTAATATGCGTGTTATAGTACAATTTAGTTTTAAAGTTAAAGGTCCTAGATCTAATGTCAAAGGTGGTAATTAATTTGCTCATACATTTTAAGAAGATTATTTTGAAGTAAATAATTAATTACTTAAAGGCTAAAGTAGAAATAAAATGTCCCTGCAAGTTGGAAACCGTTTCAAACAAGTTGTTTGGGATTGTAAGATACTGCCTGCAATATCCTTTCTCTGTATGCCACTAATACTCTACATGAGACCATTTATGTTTTCTGTGGAATGTTTCCTTAAACAAACAAAACAAGTAAGAGATGACACCCCCTTGTATAGGATGATCACAATGTTTTGATCAAAAACAAAACAAAAAAATTTAGAGCCTATGGCGTTAGGACTTTTGTTCATGAGTTAGATAGGGCAGGTTCGAATCTTAGCCTTAGCAAGTTTATTTTTTTATTTATTTATTTATTTATAAGACGCCGATCGTCAAGATATGGGCGAATATGGATTTTGAATGAGTGTGATGAGTGTAGATGAGCGAATGTAGTCATTGTTACAAACTAAGGCCGACTATTCCTTAGAAAGTGTCATTAATTAATAGCCCAATGACAAATGAACAGTCGGTGGTTGTCAGCTGATCCTTCTCAAAATGTATTATCACTCTGATTAGGATCGAACTGAGAACCTTCAGCACTTGAAGCTGGGATTGAACCAACTACGCTACCGACCAATTTTAATTAATTTATATACGGGGTGGGGAAAAAGTCCCGCACGGCCTTAATAATTTCCGAACGATTACTGGTAAAGAAATAAAACTTTATACATCATAACTACACTATAAATATAAATCTACTGATTGAACTAACTAAAGGTTTTTTTCATCTTCAGGTGGATGGGCCGCAAGGAGTCAGAAGGAAATCTTAAATGAGAGCATATGTCGAATAGTACATCAACTTAAAGGTCTTTATTCATAGGTTACAACGCCACAAACCCCATCTCTATGGAGTCACTCTATCAGGAATTACATCAATTTGAAAATTTAAATTTTTAATATTCAAAGTGCTCAATTTTTTTTGGAGTGGTCCTTCAGAGACGTAGTTTGTGGCATTCCAATCAGTAACATATGACCTCTAAAGAGGTGTAGATTAGGTATAAAATTCAATGGGAAAAATCATGCTACCTTTAGTCATGGAAACCATGAATACTTCTTTAAAAATCCCTAGTCTAGTAATACATCATTTTAAAGTTCGTATGTTTCTGATTAGAATGCCACAAACTACGTCTCTGAAGGACCACTCCAAAAAAGATTGAGCACTTTGAATATTAAAAATTTAAATTTTCAAACTGATCTAATTCCTTATAGGGTGCCTCCATATAGATGAAATTTGAGGCATTCAGTTTGTTAATGTATACCCTTTAAAATGACGTATCACAAGCTGTAGGCTTTAATTAAGAATATTGATGATACCCTTGATAGAACGTTCCCTATTAGAGTAAGATGATTACCAATTGTGCCTTAAAGTAGCTACCCAATACCTAAAGAGATTTTAAAAGACTCTAATTGATATCTTGTTTATTTAAAAAAATACAAGGATTGTGTGGGACTTTTCCCCCGCCCTTTATATTAGCAAAATTCACCTTGTACTGCGCTGGTTTTACCCCCTACTCTATCAGATAAGTTCCCACACAGATCAATAGTGTATGGGTAAAGAGGAGATCGGCCTATCTAAAAATTATGATATTTCATGATTTTCCCTGCAAAATCGTTTTGAAACTTTATTCTAGGTCTTAAGAAGAAATTAACGAATATTATTGAACCCCCAACCCCCCCTTCCAACCGTCAACAAATCCCTTTGAAAATCCTCTCATCAAATGCACATAAATCTGTGTAAAAATAAGAGCTGTCTGGTTAAGTAATTATCAAATAACATTTAAATAAGCTTAATAGGTAAATTAGTATTATAATAAACTGATTATAGTTGTACTTGAATTAATCATAACCAATCACATAATGGCTAGACTTATCTTTGTTTAAAATCGCGCATACAATTGAATGCTTTTTACAATATTTCTTTATTACATCAGGACTCAATCTTCGAAACCCTAATTTAACGACATAATGCTTAAAACCAAAAATAAAAGCCTTGTCATTGTTATTGTAGTACAGTATTGGTTGGTAGCGTAGTTGGTTCAATCCCAGCTTCATGTGCTAAAAGTTCTCAGTTCGATCCCAATCAGAGTCAATACATTTTGAGAAGGATCAGCTTATAATCACCGGCTAATCATTTGTCATTGGTCTATTAATTAATGACACTTTCTAAGGAATAGTCGGCCTTAGTTTGTAACAATGACTACATTCGCTCATCTACACTCATCACACTCATTCGAAATCCATATTCACCCACATCTTGACGATCGGCGTCTTATGAATAAATAAATAAAATAAAAAGTATTATTCACTTTATGATAATTTCTTAGGTAGATTTTCTTACATAGATAATATCCTTGTATCCTTCTAATTCCTGTTCAGTACGAAATTGTTTATTTAACTTTGTCTTTTTATTCAGAAGGATAGTCTGTATGCATCTTCACTTTTAATTTATATTATTATTTATGTACACAGTGCCCAAGCCGACCATTTATTTCCCTACAGCTTAAACTGGTATTTAATGCCACAGCTCTCTGGAGAGATGTGTTTTGAATGTAGGCCTACTCATCATTTTTTTAAACTCAACCTCTAGAGATGACACTTAGCCGCTAGTTATAAAAACGTAAGATTTAAAATAATGTTGTTACAGCCCCACTTTTCAGTATCACCAATTTATACAATAAGCCCACCCCAGCTGAGTGTATAGTGTATTTACATTCGTGTATATTAAAAGTGTCTGCTATTGTGTAAAATTTAGTGCAGAATCAATCAGATATCTTAACACCAGTTTTAAAACTTTAAAATAGAAAAAAATTCACCAGTTGTAGAATATTCTTTAAAACACACAAACTTGAGAAATGAACAGTGCAATTAAAATAGTCCAGTTATACTTGATAAACTAGAGTTAGTTAGGTCACCCTAAAAACTTCTAATTTTAAATAAAAATTGATATCATATTAATTTAAATAAAATAAAAATGTTTTGCATTTACCTGACTATGAAGTATTTTTACAAAGAAACTCAAAGTCCTATTAAAAATACAAGTCACGCCAGTGTTTTGCACGTTTAATTATAATTTATGGTAAATACTTTTAATACATTTAAATTTGTCCATGTTTTAATTATATTTTAAGTTTTAATGAATCATGTATATTATTTTACAGGTTCCACACCAATAAACTAATCCAAATTAATAAAAATCAGTTAAAATCACTAAATTTACTTACTAATTCAAAATTAATGTATTGTAACTTCTAATAATTTTATAAATGTTACAACTTGATCAAGCAATTAAGTTAACAACTAGAAGCCAAGAAAAAGTTGCTTCAGGAAATTGGTAAGAACTATATTTTTGAAAATTTTAAATTCTTGAACTTACATAAAACTTGTCCGGATACTATGGAAGTAGTGGAAAATGCGGGAGCTGGGCCAATTCCAGGAAATGAGATAAGATAAGATTGTGAGATAAGATAAGGGTGTGACGTCATTTGTGATGACGTCATACATGACGTCATTTGATGACGTCAGCATGACGTCACGTGATGACGTCAGCATGACGTCACAACCTTACCTTATAGTCTAAGCTTCTTATCTTACCCCACTTCCGGTGATGACGTCAGCTCCCGCACTTTAGTATTACGTCACAGATTTCAAGGTCACGATGGATGTTTTTTAAAAAAACTTCTTGCACAGAACAATTTTTCTATTTCCAGAAAATGTTCTGTGCAAGAAGTTTTTTTATTTCTTTTTTTTTCCAACTTTATTTACAAATATTTTACAAATACATATTTTACAAAAGTAAATCTTAAAAATAAAATCTTAAAACTAAACCGCAGTGTTGGCTGCTCTCCTACACTTCACCTCTGGATCTTCTGTGAGGTCTATAATTTCCGGCAATATGTAGCGATCATTCCCCTTCAGTCTGTCAAGCAATCTCCTGTATGTGTGCTCTTCACAGGGTTCCCAATGTAAGCTTTCAAAAAGCCTAATAAATTTCTCGTCATAAAGTGCAATTTCATGACATCTGCAACATTCATCCAACTCAAGTTCCTCCACTTTGTCAGCTATTTGTCCCATTTCCGATAGTTTCTCTTCGTCAATAGATATCGACTTTGGTCTTAAGCATCTTAGTTCAAACATAACTACTTTCAAATTGGTGTTCATCTTTTCTTAGCTATGTTAACCTCTTTACTCGAGATGCTGAAGCAGAGTGACTAGTTGTAGATGTATGACCCACATATATAGCCTACTTTGGGGTGGGGGTTTATTAAAAAGTGGTGGGGAGGAATGAATCCTTTATACTACTTAAAACTAAAGTGTAGTG
>JAQJVL010005798.1:0-32828 GCA_035578905.1 Stictocephala bisonia | reverse complement strand
AGTGTTTTCAATCAGTACAAAACTTTGGTTACTTTCAACATAGTCCCCAACAATACTTACACCTGTCCCATCTTTCTGATAATTTGTAAGTGCCCTTGGCATAAAATTCTTTGGGTTGACCTCGAAGCCACTTTTGCACCTGATTTTTGACCTCTTCATTGGATTGAAAATGTTTTTCTCGTAGATCCTCTTTGAGGGGTCCAAACAGATGGAAGTCTGATGAGGCGATGTCGGAGCTTTGAAGAGGAATGTAGAAGGATCTTTCCCTTCCCAGTTTCTTTGGGAACGTCCATATGTTGTCTGGGTACCCATCTTGCACAGGTTTTGTTGTACTGCATCTTGTTGTGAATAATGTTATGGATAGTTCAAACATTCGTGTTAACTTTTTCACACCCGAATTAACGTGTCAATCCAATATTCAATAGAGGAAGTCTCAACTTTGACCAATCGTCCACTGTGTTGCTCGCCAGAAAATTTTATACAGCCACATTGAAATAGTTCTACCCATTGGAAAATGTTCGATCCATCTAATCCATTGTCTCTGTACACTTTCAAAATTCTTTCATTGATTTTACTACCTTTCCCACCTTCTATGACTAAAAATCTGATCACGGTACATTGTTCTTCATCGGTGCAATTCTCGAACATTGTTAACTGAGTTCATTTGATGTTATGTTTACAAAATATGATTGAACAGCTGATCTTTGCAAGGTTCCAAACTTTATATTCTGAAAGTTTCACATTGATCAACTAAGCCATTTTTGAGCAATAGCAATTTGTCTTGTTACTTTTCGTTACTTGTCGATCATTTTTATGAATATACTCAGTGATTTTGAATACATACAGCTTTGTCATACTATTTTTATGTTTTATTTATTTTTTTAGTTTTTTTAAAAATTATTATTATCATGATCATTTTTTATATAGTTTTAATTTTTTCCTACTGTCACAATTTTTGTTCACTTTTTATTATTACATAAAATGCATTATATGAATAAACTTAATTGTAATCCTGCAAAATTAATCCTAATTGATTTCTAGTTTTAGTGGTTTCCATGTTTTTATGACGTAAAATACATAAATGTCTGTAGCTAGTAAAAGAAAAAAAACTGTTAATTTTATATATTATAATATCTTTATTACCATTATATATTTCTTGATTTTATGTACTAATGTTATTTAAATATTTCTGCTTATAACACAATAATTATAATTGTTTAGTTTTTTTTTATGTACATTTTTGTTGTTGTTTGAACTCAATCTCACACACAGGTCACGCACTTGTACTTATTTATGTAATTTATTTTTTATTGGAAATAAAGATGATTTGATTTTTTTTTATTTGAGTTACTTATCTAATGGCCCTCGTACATTAGCTCTGTCAAATATTATTAAAAAGGGATTAAACTATTAGTGGGATGTTTTTAATCTAACTCAATATAATATAAGAACTTTTTTTAATTAATAACTACTGCTACAAACATTTATCATAGAGTAACTGTTTATTATGAGATTATGTGATGGCTTACACATCTCCCTCTTTTATTGATATTATCACCATAATCTGTACATTTGTTTTTGAATTGTTATGCTTTATTTTTGTTATTGTTTTTAATTAGCAGTCCAAAAATTGAATAAAATTCTAGAAGAAGATTTTTAGACCTGTATAAACATTAGCAAAAGTAAAATAGTTAGATATTTTTTATTGCATAAGATCAATATGCATAATTTATTGATCAATATAAAAAATTGATTGAATTCTCCTTTTTTACTATTAAAAGTGTAATTTTATAAAAGTATTGATAGATACAATTTTATAGGTCGTTTAACATAATCCCGGTACACCTGACCAGGGTACTGACATCGAGCACACACCCTCGGTTGGCTCTTAGCAAAATGGAGATGGTAGAACAGCTCATTCTCAACCATGGAATATCAACTGATAAGCAAAGGTAACATACTTTACATGTACATACAAGTTTTAAAACATAAACTTACAAAAACTTATGTAATGATCTAACTAATTAGATTAAATAAGGGTGCATCGGTAAATAGTAAGTTATTGATTATGTACAGCATGTATTTTACAATCCTAACTAAAAATCTCTACTGAGACCTTTCAACTTAATTTAGACCTAACACCTAAATAGCGGTATACAAATATAATGTAATTTTTCACTCACATTTAATATACTAACAAATCTTAAGTATTATACTATTAAGAACTAACTTTGTAATAATTGAGAAACAGTAATAAATCTTATAAAACATTTATATGACAAAAAATATTTAGTAACTGCACATTCATTAAATCCTTTTCAGTCCATTTTATCTTCACAATTTTTATTATTTGCTTAAACATTAAAAATTATATGAAAATAAAGCTTTAAAAATGTTGTAATTTATTTATTTATTTATTTATGACTCTTTACATAACAGCTACAGGTAAAAACCTAATACAGCCATTTTGATAAAACTATAACTACACAACAATTATTTTCAGTACAAGAATAAGTAAACTATGCTAAAAATATATAATACAGGCTTAACAGTAATAATCAACTATGTAGCGCGAGCTAACAAATAATATTTATCCAAACATAACTTTAGAAACAAAAAGAAGTTAAATATTGCAGTGAATATCCATTTTATGAAAGCGAAGGAAATTTATTTACTTCAATTAAAAACAAACTCATTTTTGAATTAAAAACATCTATTTCTCTTTTAAACTTAATTAGTAGGCGAAGTGCTTTAAACAAAGACAAATTATAAAATTGTACAGTAACACTTCGAGGTATGTAAAAAACTATGGATGAACGCAAATTACTTCTAGGGACATATAACTTAATTTTATCTAATAAATAAGAGCTATCAACAAAATTGTGTAATACTTTAAACACCAAAATGATATTTGATTTGGCTCTTCTACTGGCTAACGATTCAAATGAAAACAAAGCTCTCAATATATCTGTTGAGAGATCTCTAGGACAAAAAATATTAAATCGTTTAAAATATAGGTATCTTAAGAATCTATTTTGAATGGCCTCTATTGATGATATGTGGTAATGTATATATGGATCCCAGATTGGGGCACAGTATTCTAGTCTGCTTCTAACAAATGAAAAATACAAACCGATTATAGTTTCTATGGAAGAAAATAACTTGGTGTTTCTGGTGATAAATCCTAGCATTTGGAGTGATTTATTAATCATTGAGTTTATGTGAATGTCAAATTTGAAAAACGAATCAAAGATTACACCTAAATCCTTTATGTGTGCAACATTTTCCAATGGGATTGCATCGATGTTGTATCTTGAGGGATGTATTCCCTTTTTCCTCGAGTATGTTACATTACAACAAAACATTTTTTTATGTTCAGGCATAATTTGTTTTCTGAACACCACAGAGCGAGTAAATCGAGAGAAGCCTGTAATAGAGTTACATCTCTATCACTATTAATCATTCTGTACAACTTTAAATCATCAGCATAAAGAAGACATTTAGCATCAGAAATTTTGCCTGGCAAGTCGTTGATAGAAAAAGAAGAAAATTAGAAAAAGTAAGGGTCCAAGATTAGAACCTTGTGGAATCCCGGAAGTGCTGCAGTAAGGTTTAGATTTTAAATTTGAAACAACTACGAATTGAGTGCGGTTCCTAAGGTAAGATTCAAGAAAACAAACAAAATCTTTGGAAAGGTCAAAGGATAATAACTTCTTGAGGAGTAATAATTATTAAATCAAAGGAATTGTATCTTAAGCAGTACTATAAGCCTAATATTTCAATATTTCTCTTTTAAAAAATGACCATTTTAAAAAGAGGTGTATGTGCAGTGGCATGACTTGTCGAGTTCTCTCGGAACTGGGTGTGTCAGGGCTACATCATCCGGCCGAGGCTGTGCGGAAAGTTGCTGAGCGAATACTAATTCAGGTGTATAGGGTGAATCCGAGAATAGTGCGGAAACAGCTGCCACCTGATGATGACATCACACGACGAAACCTCCTTTACAGGCATCTTATGCAGGAGTTTGACAAAGTTGACTTGGAGGTGGGTTTTGTATACATCTGTCTTAACTCACATTTTCATTATTTTCAACTAAATTGAGTTAAAGAAGTATTTTACTAACATGTCATTTCATCATTTTCATGACTGGTAAATTTAAAAATTACTTTCACCAATTATTTCAAAATTTAACTAATTCAGGCAAATAAAAAATTTTGAGAACCAGAATTTGAGTTTTGCCAAGAAAATCAGAATTTTGTAACACTTAAATAAATAGAATAATATAGTGTACTAACTCTTTGGGATGTTTTGACATACATAGTACTTTATGGTTTATTAACACAATAATACAAAGTCATCATCTGTGTAGGAACGGACGACTGGTCTAAGACCAGGTACAGCACTGAGGATCGTAAGTTCGAATACAGCTCGGGCTGGTTCTTTTTACTGTACAACTGTGTAGATGCACTAGTCTGTGGCATAATGATGTAGAGCCCACCATAAATAAAGGGTTTCTGGCATGGGGTGGAAGTTGAGGGATCAGTGTTTCTATTATAGTTACAGGGTAAAGCACTTGTTTGGCTACATTTTACTTTTAATATGAGGAAGAGGACTCATTTTCTTATTTATTTTAAATTGGACGTATTTTTATTTAGAATATATAATGTTTAAAGTACAGTACATTAGAAGAAATGTAAATAACAGGATATAAAAGAAATTACATTAAAATATATAGACATATAAAAAATGCATACAATGAACATTAAATTTAATATTTAAACAATTAAAAAGGGGGAAATTATATAAATCACACGTTGAAGGGTAAAAACAAGTACCTTTAAAGACTAGAGGAAATAATTCATTGTATTTGAAGTTAATACTCTTAATATATCCTCTAAGGAAAACACTAAATTTTGTTAAGTCTGTTCTTTACATATATATAAATTAAATGTTGGAGAGGACATAAGAAAGGAGACTGTGTCTCTGTTTGGAATGCAGCTTTCAAGGGTTCTACTACCTAGTAAGAGTACATTATCACTGTACCATACTTGTGGTTCCAAGGGTTCTACTACCTAGTAAGAGTACATTATCACTGTACCATACTTGTGGTTCCAAGGGTTCTACTACCTAGTAAGAGTACATTATCACTGTACCATACTTGTGGTTCCAAACTTATAGTTGTCAGATTACAAGAAATATTCAGCCCCAGTTTCTTAGTTCATTAAATACCGTAGTTAAAGACATTCTTTACTTTTTTATTTGACTGAGTTAATTTCCCTAAAAATAAATGCTTTAATAATAGAAAAATTAAAGAAGGAGTTCAATAAATTTTCTGTTCCATGCATTAGGCTAATTCTGAGTCTTATTCAGACAAGCAATTTAAATTACTGTCTCACAAATTCATGAGTTATAACTGCAATTCACCAGAATATAACCTATAACTCTTTAAAAACACGAATTATTCATTAATTTTTGCTTAAACTAGTGACCATACTCTTATTTTGAAACTTTTAAAAACTGTCTCAATAATCTTATTTCAGAAAAAACCAGCTGAGCCATATTTAACCACTAACAAGCTGGTTAGGTCAGGCAGTGTCAGCAATGCAAGCACAGCCACATCCTCAGTCCTAAGGCCTTCCACCAGTGCTTACACTCACTCAGACAATGTTGCCAATATCGTGGCCACAAACTCTCCTGAGAGCCAGAGTGCCTCGTCTTCCTCCTCAGGCGGCATTTTATCACCACCACCTGATCAGACTGTGGACAAGTTAGTGTAACACAAATTCATTTTCATTAATATAGAACCGAATACCTGTTATTCACTACATGATAAAATAAAAAACACAAAACAAAATAGATTTATTTAGGAAAATATTCAGTTGAAAGAAAATAGTAAGTGACTGAACAAGAAGATGAACTGACATCAGAGCCAACGATTTGGTAATACATACATTATCTATTAGCCAATAAATGATTTTGATTATTTTTTTGTTATCAATCAGTGTGATGCTATCTTTGGTGCTTTCATCCATAATAACAACATGGTAACCAAAGAGAACATGGGGCAGAGTAATTCTTAAGATCTAAATAGTCTAAAATCTTCTCATACATATATGAAATTGTGAAACATTTCACTAAAAGGTACTCTTGTTTTTCATGAAAAGTGAACAAGGAATAGTTTTGTTGCCAAACAATAAGTAACAAATAATCGACAGGTAGGCAGAAATTTTGATAAATTATTTTATTATCGCTGGTTTCAAAAATGTGTAATATATAAAATTCACGCTAGCCCAAACAATGTACAACTAAAACTCTTATTTTATTTCTATAGGTAAATCTGAACATGCATCTAGATGTAAATCAAATCAGCTGACACCTTTGATCAATAGTGAATTTCAACATACTGCAAGTAATTCACATTTATTTCAAGATAGTCACCACTTTCCTAAATTATTACTTTGACTGTGTGACTTGTACATAAGGATTAGATCGGAAATAATTGATGATTGGATAGATATTCACATATTGGATCTTGTTATATAATTAATTTTCTACAAACACATGAAATTACTTTATGAGGCAAGTCCATATGACAACCTCTCCACTCTGAGTATATCTTGTTACACTTGCAATCCCAATCTGTCAATTCTTGGGAATTACAAGTCTATTCATAACGTCAATATATGCAACCTAGAGGCTTTTAAGCTTGACTTACTGATTGGTTTGGTTAAGATTGACATTAACTATGGTGATGTTGGTGCTATTTTCTCAAGGTTTTGTGCTCAGCTCAGTGAGTCCGTGAAACTGCATTCTCCTATGAAGAGGATTGGCTAGCCAATCTTTCCCTCATGGTTTAGCAAAGAACTAAGAGAACTGATTCTTAGTGATACTCAAAATTCTGTCATGCCAGATACAAGAAGTTTAAACAATCCCTTTGTAGACTGTGCAAGATAATGTCCAGCAAATATCACGCTAGGTACATAGCCCATTCACATGAAACTACCCTCTTACCCAAAAATTTGTTGGAGCAAACCTCCTGCTCCTTCTTCACTTAAATATGGCAATATTGAAGTCAACCAGCCAGATCAAATGTGCCATTTCGATGGCCGATTACTTTTCCTCAATCTTTATCAAAAAGTCTCAAGAGCCTATCCTGCTTTTGAACATCCATACGGCATCTGTGCTTTCTGACTTCTGTGACTGTGATATAGGTAAAGAGAAAGCTGATGAGACTTGACTCGTCGAAGTCTGTGGATCGGACAGAATATTAATCCTTGAATACTACTGTAACAAATTGGTCCCTTTCCTTTGTACCATATTTAACTTAAGTCTGTCGAGTGGAATTTTTCCTTCAATTCTTAAGGAAGCATTTACTGAGCCTATTCCAAAGGCTGGGATAAAAACTTCTGTGTCATTGCTACTTTATCATCAATGAGTAAGATTTTTGAGAGCTTGGGGCTAGATTTGTTTAAACAACGTACAACTGTCAAACAGCATGGGTTTTTTGTCGGGAGAATTAGAGTTTCTAACCTCCTTTCCTTCTAGAGCCAGGTACCGGTACTTGATGTCTTTACGAGAAGAAGTAAGGTTGATGCAGTGTACATTATTGACCTTAGTAAAGCCTTTGGTAGGATTGATCACCAAAATTGAAGGATATGGAATAGTTGGTTCTTTGCTTAGCTGGTTTAGCATCAACACCATTGGTCCTCTAACTGTCTGCTACGCTGCTGAGACATCCTCTGCTTTCATCACTATCTCTGGTGTACCTTAGGGGCCCTTCCCTTCACTATTTATATAAACAATATTTATATAAACATTTATATTTATATAAACAACAACAAGGAAACCATCAGTGTACCCTTTTTGATGATATTTGCGGATGATATTAAGATTATCCTAGAAATTCTCTCTGCCGCTGCTGACTTCAAAGACCCTGCAAATCACTCTTAAGTTTCTGTTGAAGTTGTGTCGTCTTTAAATAAATAAGCGTATCACTTTCAGAAGGAATATTGTGTCACTTGGCAGACATCTTGCAATTCTCATTGATTCTTCCTTTGACTTCTACATCAGTTACATCTGCGGAAGGGCTTCATGGATGCTCGGCCATATCATCTAAACTATACGCCATGCTTGGTCACCCTTCGGGAACTCAGTACGATAATTGGTTGCCTTCAGGTTGGATTTTTAGAGTCTGACCTAGTTCTTGAGATATTGTGAGTAGTTAAGCCCTAGTATTAACAATTCATTTATGTATATTTACTCAGTTAAGGTCAAACAGCAGTGAATGGTTTTGGCCTTGCTGGGTATGTGTCCAGAATAATGTCCCATTCCTCACATTCATACCATTAAAAGGCAGGAAGATATATATATTCTATTCTAATAAAAGCTCATGATTTGTTCCCTTAGACAATGTATCTTCTGCCTGGAAAGGTCAGAAGCCTTTACTGAGGAAGGCCTTAACATCCATTACTGGAAAAGTTGCCCTTTGCTGATGCGGTGTCAGCATTGCCAGGAAGTAGTGGAGGTAGCTTCATTAAATCAACATCTTGCAGGTATATTAAAAATATAACAATAAAGCAAATTACATATTTATTTACTTACTAAGATGGAGATGATCAACATATATAAATGAGTGTAGTGAATGTAGATGAACAAGTTTAGTCATTGTTACTAAGGTTGACTGATCCTTAGAAATAGCCATTTATTAATAGATCAATAGCCTAAAGCTTATTATAGAATCTAAACCATTAGTATTGGTCAGATAATTGGCTAAAGGCAAGCCTGTATCTGTACAATACACATACCCCAAGATTTGACAGTGAAATTGACTCGCTCAGCTGCCCATATACGTATTGTGGTTTTGGCCCATCCATCGGAACATATAAATATGGTGATACTGACCCACACAGCCGCCTATAAATACTGACTGAACAATTAGTCTGTGCTTACAGCCAGTGACAGCTGGATAAATGTGAGAAGTGAATATGGGACTCTTTTGTGAAAATATTAACCCACTCAAACGGTTGTTTTGATCAAGTTTCAAATGTAAATTAATATTGTCAACTGATATTTACTATTGTAAAATTCACTAATAATATGGTTAGTAGCAACACCTTCACGTGCACTGACTAATTTTGTTCAGTCAGTTTGTTTGGTGGTATTGGCTTTAAACTCCCTTCGCTTGTTAGGGGCTTTGCCCCTAAAATCCATTGACAGCTTAGATAAATTATGACTTAATGATCACAGGCTAACAAAGTAGGTAAATCACTACCCAAATTGATCATTGGTGGCCCCCAAATCCCTGTATGGGTTTCACAAATGATCACAATTGGCTAAGCAAGATGACCAAAGACTACCGAAATAAGTCAGTGGCTATCCTACAAGATCCCAGAAATCCAGTTCTTCATCCTCAATAAACAGCAGAGCAAGTCTACTTATTTACATAGATGACATTAATGTGTGTATTAATAAAGTCAAAAAAGTGGAAGAACTGATAAACAGCTATTGTCAATATTTTCAATATTGAATAGGATATTGATATTACAAGTGATAAATGAGTTGGGACGAAGGACTGGAATGTATATTGCACATAGACATCCAAAAAAAAGCAATTGAGACCACACTGGTGTGTGTAGGAGCTGATGCAATGGACTGCCTATGAATGATGTGATATCGATCTCTAGTAAGTGATAATTAATTACAAGAATGGGGATAACAATGACATTCACTGACAGTTCTTTATAATCTGCATACTGGCCAGCTTATGTTACACCTTTCCCTCTTCCCCCATACCTGGAGATTCACAGGCCTTTCCTGATATATTCAAGCAGATTTTAGCAGCCAGCATGATTTAACTGACTCACTGTCCTTCATTTGTTACGCTCAGAATCCTACATATCCAGTGTTGAATTTACCACTAGCCCAACTAGCAAAAGCGGGCCGCAGCGTTTTGTTGAAAAAACTTGTTAGAACAAAAATTGATTTTTATAAAATTAATAATTACCGCTATTGTATGTCGAATACATCATTTTTGTAAACAAACAACACAATTTAATAAAAATAACCAAGGTACATGTAAAAAATAAATATTAACGCTTGCTAAGATATAGAAGGCTACAGAATGCAGGTGGACCATCTTTACCATGGCCATCTCTAGTCCTGCACTGGCTCATGTGATGGTGAGTCACTTCCTTTCCCAAGACGCCTGGATGAAGGGTGTAGCCCCCTCCCACCGTCTCCACTCTTATTATTATATTTTTTAACATTATTTTGAGTGTAATCTGAATGTCAGTATCAGTATAGTTTTGGAAGTGGAAAGCGCACTACTTCTTTCTAGTAATTTGTTCTCATGTTTTACACGATTTCTGAATGATGACAGTTTAGTTTAGATTGTGATTAATTGTGGACTCAGTGAACTCATATTTGACAGGTAACACTTTTTTCTCTGACAATGAATGATAAAAATAAAAATACTCATACGGCTAGTGGAGCGTACAAACGTAAATTAAAAAACAGAGGAAAAAAGTTTAAAATTGTTAAAAACTAATTCTAAAATTGAAAGCTTTTTAAAAATACATCAGGAGATAGTAGACAGAATATTCAAAATGTAATTACTGATGTTCAAATTACCAGTACTTTCCCCCCAGACATTTCAAGTGATCTAACTACTTCTATATTAAAAAAACTAAGATGGTACTCTGCAGAACTAGCCAATTTCAAGGACAGAATTCTTTTTCTCAGGTCCTTCACCAGAACAGATCTGTCAAGTCCTTCTACAGACAATAAATAACCTAAAAAGGGAATACAAGCAAGCTGTAAGACAAGCCAAGCTGTCTCATAACACTGGAGTGATTGAAAATAGTAATAATAAATGTAAGGCTGCGTGGGGAATAATCAAACAAAATTCTGAAGCTGTTACCAAACCCAGAATTGACATACTTCCCAACACTTTTAATAATTACTTCATAAACTCTGTCACTGAAATTAAGAAAAAAATAAATTCATCAAATAGTTTGATTACCCATCAAGGTTTTGTCGAGAGAACTCCAATTAGGCCTAGGTGCAACTCGTTTTCTTGGAAATTCCTCACTTCAGGTCAGGTACTGGATGCAAGTAAAAGATAAAGTAACTCTTACAGCTGTGATATCTATGGTATGTCAAATAACTTGTTAAAATGTATTGTTAGCTCCTTTGTAGAACCACTGACAGTATGTATAAATAAGTGTCTGAGTGGAGGTGTATTTCCTAAGGAACTTAAAATGTCTTGAAAATTTCCAATTTATAAGAAAGTCCCTAGGAGTAATCCAGAAAGCTATCGACCAGTCTCTATAATACCTATTCTATCGAAAATAATTGAACTGGTAGCTTATGATCAGTTGAGTGACTTTTTGGAATCTAATGGTTTTCTGAGCACATCGCAATATGGTTTTAGGTCAGGAAAAAGTACTGTTGATGCAATAGAAAGTCTTTTTAAATGTGTTCTTAATGCTTTTGAGAGTAAAGCCTTTGCTCAGGCCATCCTGTGTGACTTGCGCAGGGCCTTTGATTGTGTTGATCACAATGACATCTATTTAAAATTAAAGCACTATGGGTTGAACCAGTCAGTAATTAAATTCTTTGAATATTACCTGAGCAACCACAAGCAAATTGTTTCTGTCAATGGTGAATGGTCGGAAGAGCTTCCAATTCAATTTAAACTTTAAACAATTTTAATTCATATATTAATGACATAAAAAGTGCTAATTTTTGAAGATTTTAAGTTTAAAGGATGACTTGAATTATGTGTGAATTAAAATTACCATGTTCACCACAATGTGCACCATCGGTGGTCCACGCTATAAATTTTTGAACAATCAAATGAGTGTAGTTTTATCTAGTGTACTATGCTAAAACACAACTGTTACTAAGGTAAAAAATTAAAATATTCAATATGATCGTTATACATGAGTTTGTTGAGTGATAATAAAAATCTAGTGTGCCTTTAAAAAAATTTGCAATGTTTGTGATGGGAATCCTACAATTTGCCTTGACTGTTTAAACAAAATTCATTAAAATCTTGTTATTTTATCAGACAAACTATTTTTCAGTATGACAAACTTATATCTTACGGCTTACTTATTATAAAATAAAATCCTTGTTTTAACTATAACGTAGTTTTTACACTATGCAAAAACTGGTAATAATTTAAGAATAAGAATAAGAATATATTTATTTTCTCAAAATATATACATAAAATACATATAATTACATTCAAACATAAAAAGGTTTCTTCTTAATTCTCTGTTAACAAAATAAAACTTATACTACTAAAACAAAACCTTTCATAAATTACATATTTCAAGAAAATACTAGGACCTCTTAAGGCAATGCCTGTTTTAGAGGTTCCTTCTTTTCAAATAAATCTTAATATGCGCATGAGCAAATAATATTAATTTAAAATAAAAAATCCCAATTCTTCAAAATATAAACACTAATATAAAAACATAAATAGCTTAAACCTTAACTCTAAATTTAATGTTATCCTAACCCTAACAGTATAGCTATATAATACAATAATAGTAAACAAAATAAAAACGAAACAATTTATGACTAACCAAATATCAGGCTTGGGACTAATGATTAAAAATAATTATCGATTAAGTTCAATCGTTAGTTTTTCTGTTATCTTTTCAACTTATTCGTTAGTTTTGAGGATGTTTAACTTTAAATTCTTTGAAACATGTGCCACCGGTGGACATATATAGTCCACATTTGGTATAAGACACGTTTAAGATATGTACAACACTCAAATAAAACCCGGCTGCAGTTTAGAACTAGTAATGTTGCCATTGAAGTGTGCGCTACAGGTGGCTCATGGTTGTACCGCTACAGGTGGTTTTAAAAAGTTCGCCATGTACCACCATTGGCGCACATCATAGTTTTGTGAAGAAATATTTTTTATTTCAAACAAGGTATCGTTGTGAACTTGTTAAATTATATGTTAACATTGCAGATGAGTGTGACCTACGAAAACTGTACAAACGTTGTGAACACTGCTCCGATGTTTATCACGTTGATTACTTTGAAGAGCACCAAGATTCTCCCTCCTGTTTACGTAAGTCTTAGTTATTCTTTAATTAATTCGGAATAGTGAAAGAAAGGTACGAATAAGGGGTAAATTATAAATGTTTTCTGTAGTGGAATTAAAAACAAATGTATCACAGTTCAAATAATATATTTATTTAGACTGCTTCATGTTTATTTACTACACACTATAAAAATTAAACTCTTGATCCTAGAGGTATCATAGCATCGTATCATTGCCAAACTTGCCATTGCCGCCATTGTTGCAGAGCTTGACCTATCCTTCATGTTATTAGAATTCCTTCATTTACTTACTTAGCAATGAACTCACCCACCATATTGATTTTTAATTCACTGATTATAAATATAATACTGATTGTAAATATAATACTGAATCAGAAGTCTAATATTATTTGTTTTTTAACCCTTTTGAGACCAACATCTGATATATATATATATATATATATATATATATATATATATATATATGTCGGAAGTCATAGATCTAATGAAGACGGCAAACTTTTGATATATTATCAAAAAAGCTAAGCAATAATTTTTTTCTCGAACATATTTTAACCAATTTTTCATGAAAAAATTACTGTGTGGATAAATTACTAACGTAACGAAATATAACAGATTTCATAGTCATTTTGCACATAATAAATATCATGTCTGTTGAGTCATGTTTTGCCAAGACTTTACTACCGCTATTGACAACAGCTGTTTATGTCAGACACTAAATTGTGTCTACATGCTATTTATATTGTGTTGTCTTTGTAATTAGTCTGCAAATTTGATTGTATATGTTGTCTTTTGTGTCCTCTGTTTATACTTAGCACAAAGGTCTGTGGTTTGCTGCATATTTAGCAAGACAATACCAACATTGCTTGAAAATTTCTGTTTTACTTGAACTGTGAATAAATGTCAATTGTTCCTAACTGCAAATTTCCTCCTAAATAAAACTGTTTAGTTGTTTAGAAACATATTCCATACAAAACAATATGTAGGTTTATATCTCAGTTTTTTTTCTAACGTGGGTTACGATGGCTTGAAATTAGTTGTTTTTAATTTTCAAATTCACTTTCAAGTTATAAGCAATTTATAGTTACCAGCTAAAATTCATAGAATATGAAAGCCAATTTTATTATGTTCTATCAAATAAAAAAAGATTCAAGATAATATTATGAAGAATTTTATAGTTAACAAAATAAAGCCATTTCCCTGAGAGGTTTTAAAATCCTTAAAATGGTTTGGTATTTCTGACTAATATGTTGTATTTTAGGCTGATCTCCAAAAAGTTAAATAGATATTTAAAATAAAATACATTTTAAAAGAATCTGATATGTCTGCTAACTTGTTACTTATGGGTTATTAATGTGATTTTTTCCAATGAGAAATTATTTGTATTAAAAATCTTTACTGATGCTAGTATTTGAGTTATGCCACCATCATATGATCACACAATATTGTCTTTTATACAACATACGATCAATTGCACATCCTATTGCAGTGCTCTCTATTATGGATTGTCATACTTTTAACACAAAATTCACATCTTCAATGGGCTAAAAATATTTCTTGAAGTCATCTAAATGCTTGTCCATGCTTGAAATATGGGTGTTATATCATTCACAGGTTCCATACAAGTATTTCAGGAACAACAGAATGCAAACTCTTAATATATTGAATTATTTTTATTCTAAGTAAAATCTTAATTTGATTAGTTTATCTCTAAAACTCATGTACCAGGCAGACATACATTAATTTACTCTGTTTAAGCCTGTTTACTTGATATTTGACAGAAGGCAGGGTTCAGAGGTGTCCTATGTGTCACACTCCTGTGGGGGTAGGAGAAGACTGGTGGCGAGATCACCTTAACGGTGTTCAGCTCTGTCCTAAGCATCCAAGGCGGAAATTTGTCAAAATCAAACACTCACGTAAGTACATGCTTAAACCAGTTACCATACTCTAACATGAAGTTTAATGATTTTTTTGTGACTTCTTATTATCCCGCATTGTAATGAAATATACATATAAACATTTTTCATGAACAAATAAAGAGAAATATGATACTACAGTAAACAGTTTGATGTTGTAATATTTATTTTTAGCTGTTCTTAAATATTTTTGCAATTTTCTACTAACTTGTAATATGGTGATGTGTCATTAGTGAATCCATTTGGGTGGGAAAATTGTTCCTAGAATTTGTAGTAGGGCACAGTATCATAAATACGTCTCGTGACGGCCCTGCAGAGCCTTAACCTAGCACCAACAGCCAATAGAGACATTGATTTCTTGTCATACAATTATATGATATGTTGTTCTGTATTTGTCCTTTTATTAATAGCTTTATGATTATTTTCCATCTTATGATAACTAGCTCGGTTAACTCATAGGCTTAGTTGATCGGGACTTGGATAACCGAGATTCTACTGTATCTCTATTTGCTTGCAACTATAGATAATTATGATGGTCTTCTAATTGATTTGTTAGTTTTCTAATAGGGCATGAATAGACAAAAAATGAACTTGAGTTAAAATTTGAGCAACAAAAAAAGTTGAGCTACAATTTGAAGATAATATGGTTTCATAAAACTGCAAGTTGAAATAAAATAAATAGGAGAGTTATGTAACTACATTGTAAAAATTAAACAACATTTTGAAGTACATTAAAACTTAATATTTTTTAGGTAATAAATCTCCAGACTTGCCTCAAACCTCATCTATGTACAACTTTCGCTGAAGAGCCCTGTTCGAGAAAAAAACTTCTCTTAAAGCTTTAGTATTTAATAGTTTTGTACAAACCCCTTACAGATAGAGTAAACTGATGAGCACAAACTGAGGAAATCTAGTGTTCTAGTCTCTTTAAAATGCTTTAATAAAATAAAACCACTAACTTAGTTGCTTAGTACTAAGATGAAAAATCTATTCTGATATCTCAAAATATAGTCAACAAAGATGGACTAAGAAATATGTAGACCATGCAAATCTTGCTGATTGATTCTAACATTATTATTTAAATAATGGTTATTTTCAAGAAGAAAAACCATTAAAAAATTAAGTGACCAGGGTAAAAAGTAATTTGAGACCTTACTTAGAAAGGGCCATAAGGTTAAACACTGTACTAAGGAGCCACATGTCATCCTTATCCCCATACCTGCTGGCTTCAAGCCTTGGCCTTCGTTTTGTAACAAAACTTATCTGCAGTCTGTGAAAAAAAATTAATTCAAAAGAGCAATAGATTAATGCAACATTTATTAAAAAGTCTGCTATTGATGGTACATTTTTTGTTGAAAGAAGTAAACATTGAAGAATGTATGGATACACTCAGGTTTTGGGTGGATTTCGCCAATCAACAAATTAGGTGGTGGAGAGGACATAAGACAATGAATCAGTTTAGCTAAAATATTTACAAAAACAAGAAAAAAATTACAAATATAAATCTGAAATGAATATTTATTTATAATTCCTTTGGTGATTGAGAATGAAAATAATGAAAAGTTGTGGAAAAGTAAAAATAAAGTATACATAAACAATAAACATTTTATAGACAATAGGAAAATTGATTGTAGCGACCATTTTAAAATAAATTTTTAGCACACAAAATGGCTGATTACCATCACTGCTAGATGCATTCTGAAAGTAGCTATATAGAGCCACCACAACTGCATCTCTTCCTCCGTGGCTACCTATATAGTAAAGTAAATTTCTTCTTTCCAAACCTTTATTAATAGGGATGCTAAAATGTGTTAACTGTCAAATATGTCTCATTCAATTTCGAGGATTACTTGCCTCACCAAATACTGCATTTAAATCTTCATCAACTCATAATGCAGACTACATTTAAAAATACTTCTCTAATAATAGTTACTATTCTCATTATTAGTAAATTGTAATTTATTGCTTATTGTTTCTATTTCATTGTTAAATATCGTTATTGTCAATCTTGGATAAAATTGAGATGGGTTAAATTATATCTCATAATTACAAATGCTCACTTTTAGAGACAAAATAAGCACTTTTTAGAAACAGCTTTATGCACTTATTTTCTTTCAGATTTTAGAAGTGTCCTAATGAAGAAATTAAGTTATAAAGGTACTAATTAGCATAGTGAATTTCAGTATTAGACTGTTTAAACATAAATTTAAACTTTAGAAAACATTTTTACAAATCGTCCGTCTCTGTTTTATTGAATGGCTTGGATATGAAACAAACTGTTCCAGTAATAGTTGAACTGTCAAGAAAATTCTGATTACAAAACAAAAAAAACATCCATTAGATATCCACTCATATTTTGTTTGCACATTGAGTGAAGTTTGTTAAATTTATAAAATATGATCAAATGTGCTTTTTTTAATAAGACAAGTGTTAACTGTACATAATTAAGTTCTAAGTGCCAAGAGAACCAGTCTCCTTCTCATTACATTGAAGTTATGGGACATACAAATTTTAAGAAAACTATGCAAATATAATATGGAATGAGGTATACAAATATTTATTGTTCATTACAAGAATTATTCAAAAATAGTGAATGTGACAACACGATTTTTTTAACGTTTGCAACCCACACTTTTTTGTTTTGTGTGTTAGATAATATTAAATGTTTTTAAATGTATGAGTTGGTTCACGAGTTAGGGCTACTAGTCTAATAAATTGAATAATAACTATAATTAAATACCCTTTATTAATATTTTATAATAATACATGACTGGTTTCGGCTATTAGGCCATCTTCAGATTGTAAATAATATAACCTATAAGAAATGAACAATTATAAAAATAAAACAGATGGTAATAACATGATTAATTTAGTGTGTGGGTAAGTTGAATTTTAATTTTGATTCTTATGTTTTTTAATTCACTTATTTTTTCATATATAGGATTTTTCATGTTAATTTGTGTATTTAATATGATCTGTGGTTCGTTGTAATTGTTTATGTATATGTGTACATTTTCTTTGGAATTCATTATTTCTCCTTTCTTCACATACTCTAAAATAGTAACATTTTCAATGATATTTTGGTAACTGTGATTTGACTGTAGAATATGTTCAGCAAAGTTAGATTTAACTGATGTTGAGTTTTTGTTTCTTATGGCTTGTATGTGTTATTTGTAATGTAAATTAAATGTTCTTCTGGTTTGTCCTATGTAAAAAGAATTGCATTCTGAGCATTTTACTTTATATATTCCAGATTTTTCATATTTGTTATTTTTGTTTTCTTTGTTTGATAGTTTGTTAAATAAAGTAAATCTAACTTTGCTGAACATAGCTGTGCTGAACAAATCACAGTTACCAAAATATCAATGAAAATGTTACACTTTTAGAATATGAGAAGAAAGGAGAAAAAATGAATTCCAAAGAAAATTTACATATATATACATAAACAATTATAATGAACCACAGAACAAATTAAATACACAAATTAACGTAAACAATCCTATATATATGAAAAAATAAGAGAAATTAAAAAAACATAAGAATCAAAAGTAAAATTCAACTTACCCACACACTAAATTAATCATGTTATTACCATCTGTTTTATTTTTATAATTGTTCATTTCTTATAGGTTATATTATTTACAATCTGAAGATGGCCTAATAGCCGAAACCAGTCATGTATTATTATAAAAACTGAATAAAGGGTATTTAATTATAGTTATTATTCAATTTAAATGTTTTTATCTGTCCATTATTTAATACAAATAATAAAAAACGTAAATAAACGTTTTTACTGTTATTATACCAAAATATTCTTGGTTATCTTAGTAAAAATGTAATAATCCATTCTTTTTCGATTGTTTTCCCACTTCACAGACCCTACCCACTCCGCCATACCGTCATATTAATATATTTTGAATTGCAAAACATATGATAAAATGTGTTTTTTAAAACAAAAAAGTAAGAACATTACTATTTATTCTTAATTGGTAAAAACTTTATTTCTCTTTGAAATGATAAACTCTGTCCCCGTGAGTAACCAATACAATATGTTTTGTACTGGAACGAAGCCTCCATGTTCAGTAGTGTTTACTAACACCCAAGGTCTGTGAGGAGGAGATTCAGGAGTCACTGTTGTACTCACCTTAGTTTAAAAGGTGAAAATAATTAAGTAAGCATCTAATACATTACAAGTAAACTAATTATTTCAGTCTGGCAATCCATAAGTGTTTTTAAACTATGCATCTTTTTTGCTGTCTACTACAAATACAGGGTGTCCCTGAACTCTCTGAGTATATTTTTAGATATTGATTATAGGTAAAAAACAAGACATAATCATATTTAAAAATTCAAAATCACCTCCGGTACCCGTACAGCCACCATTTTGTATTTTTTACAAATTATATTTTATTTAAAAAACTATTTAACCCTTAGAGCGCCATTTAAAAAATGCCTATTTTCCATTAAGCGCTAATTTGTAATAAAAAAAAAAAAAAAATCAAAATTAAACTTTTTAGTTGCTCATTTTTTTTATTGTTTTGTACAGTAAAATAAAAGATATGATAGCACTTCTCAACTTTTATCATTGATTTTACTATATAAAGAGATACTCCATCCATATGGGAGAGTTGTGGCGAGGCCCCTAAACTGTTTTGAGGCCCCACGCTGCGCTGCGCATAGCCCTATTTCCTCTCTCTCTCTCGCACGCTCTTCCGTCTCTGTCTCACTTCCCTCCTCTTAACCCACTCTCCCATTCTCCAGACAGCCGCCCCGCCCTCTCCTTCCTCAGGTCACGCACACAAACAACGTCCTGCTTAGATAATTGTTTACGTTATTCCATATGGCCAACGTTTATCCGGGTTCTCTGTTTTTATATTTGCTTGCATCTCTTTCGAATAATAAAGAATACTGTGTTGATACTATTACAGTAAAACTCAGTGTGACATTCATATTGAATAAAGAAATATTTATAACTGAATAAATTAAAACACCATATTGATTTATATGATTAACACACCATGTATTTGTAAATAGACACACTTGAATAGACCGCTAACTTATCGGCAATGCTGGCGATAATTACTGCTGATTTAAGTAAACATTTTCATATTATATAGCCCATCTGAAAAATCTTTATTTATTGCATTTTAACCATCGATTAGGTGATTAAATCGACTGTTGTACTCAACCATTAGTTTTTCATATGCGGTAATTGATTAAAAAATAAATTGTTTTCAAATCCAATCAATGACTCTCCTTTCAATTATGAAATTAATCTGCAAATATTCCAGGAATAGCCTATAGTGAAATATTAAAAAATGTGACATTATTTATTTCTTTGACAAAATAAATATTGAAATAGGCCTATGATATTTATATAGAATAATACTGGGCAAAATATAAAACCCAAATGAGATTCAAATTGAATGATAGGGTTAAAACAAATCATAACAAAACCACTAATTTACTTCTATACAAGATAAAAATAGCTTTCATCTTATGGCCTGATTCAGACAATCTGTGTATAGGCATTTAATTTAAAATAGCATTATTTTTAATTTTATTATATACATATGTTTTATTATTACTGACTGTAACATTAACATATTATTTGGTTCCAAGTAATTGCATGATTGTTTGTAAAATATTTCATTGTTTGGTGAATGGTCAGTTTTTATTTTTTTCGGAATCATGAAGAGTTGTGACTCTATTATTACTTCTTGAGAAAAACAATCTCGATGTCAATTGCAATTGGTTAGGAAATATTATCGCGATAGAATATAACTAGACTTCTGATTATTTAGATTCAATTTTCATTATTTTAATCAGGTTGTGAAATTATTGTAAATTTTGTTTATGTCCCCCTTTAAAAAATACCGATTTATAACATTGATTGAATCAGACCATTGTAAAACGTGTGTTTAAGGCGAATATAATTAAAGTTAACACATCTGTTTTTCATACTATTATTTTACTAGATGTGAAAGTATGGATAAACTGCAATTTATTTATATTTTCAATTTCTCTGGAAAAGACACTCTGGAATTACACTTCACAAGTAGCGTGACCAGCAATAACATAAGAAATAACTAATTTTAAGTAACCACAGTCTAAATAATAACAAAATTAACTATAACCGCACTCTGTGGTGTTTTTAATTATAACAATTCGAATATGACTTATTTACACAACTGAGAATGAACAGAACAAACAATGCCAAGAACTAACAAAACTATATAAACAAATAAATATTACAAATAAACAATAATATAGTTAAAAAATAATACGTAAATTTGGGTTTTGCGCATATTTTGAACTGTAATAGTATGGTTTCAAATTGAAACAATTATATATATATCGTATTAATGATAAGCATACACTTTCAAACTAGATAAATTAATCCTAAGTAGAAGAACAGGGACCTTTTTTTAATAACCAAACACTTCAACTCTAGAACTGTGGGCCGTAGGGAGTAATATAGGCTATACATTTTTAAAAATTATTGTAATTTAATAGTAACATTTAAATGAATGGCAAACATAATTATATTAAACATCTTCGGTTAAAAAGATAACTAAAAGTCAAACAACTTATATTATTTACACTTATTTATCTACACATTAGATTAATTAGGATATAGTATTACGGTGATCACTTAACTTAAATCACTAATGAGAGTTAGGCGAGGGTCCAATAACAAAACGTGCGAGCTGTACTTAAAACGTTACAGGAAAAACAAAGGATATGCGATGATTGTTAGTCTAGTACCGTACACCAAAATAATAAATATTAATAAAAATATTTCCATTTTATTGGTTTTTTTTTTTATCCAACTCAATCCCAAAATCAATTCAGATATTGTCACACTTTAGTTGTTATAGAAAAATGAAATCCTGGTTTTGTCATCTTGGAAACAAGTTCAGCTGATATAGATAATTATTATATTTTACCAATAACCAAGAAAATATAAGCACAGAATATAAGCAGATATGTGCTTATTTTGTAGTATAAGTTTGGTGCTATTCGGAATCAGACCAGTGAAAATTCAAGTTATTTTTGGCGGATTTTGATATTTACCGAAATATTTCTATAGCACAGCTTGAGGTCTAAGTTACTTTTTTGAGCGACCAAGACTGGACAGACTACCTGAGATCGGTATTGCGCGCAACTCGAGTACTGGTTTGGGGCCTTCTTGGGACATCGCAATTAACGCAGCTAGGATTGCGCGCAACTCGTTATCGGCCAGAGAGTGAGGTAGGCCTATTACACGATTTTCGGCAACGCGACTGAAGAACTGAATTGTGTGCAAGTATGTTTTTTTTCTTTTTCATTTTATGACTCCGCCACTATTTATGAAATCATCAATACAGCAAATATTTTCTCTTTATCTCCATCTCTTTATATCAAATAAAAAGAAAAAATGCCAATCCTGGTATGGACTAAAATAGGTTTACTTTACCTTCCGTCAAACAGTTCACAGCGTGTGATGGTGATAACAACTACATGTTTCGCCGTGAATGCGGACGGCATCTTCAGGTTAAAGAAAACAAATAAGTCCAAGTGGGACGCGTCACAAATTAATTAAAACTTAGCAAACACACTTCACACACGAGGAAAACAACGAATATTAAAACTTTCGGTAGGCCTACCACACACATTTCACTGTCCACGGTGTGACCCGGAAGCAGATTTTAATATTGTGATATTTATGACAAATAGTTCAATTTACTTTTAAACAAAAAGGAATATTCATTTATAGTTAAAAATACAACAATAATTATAAAATGCAATAATGACAAGAAGCTTTAATTACTTGATAAAAAATGAATAATGATTTCAATAATATAAAGGGTTAATTCTAGTATTAAATGTGAACTATATGACAGATGATAAGTTAATGAATAATTAAATTGTTATAAATTATTTCTGATACTTCTAATAACGTATCCTCAGATGACTTTCCTTTGATAAAACTGAATTGACGTGGATTAAGAAAATTTAACTTGGATAAATAACTATGGAGTCATTTAATCATTGTTTTTTTTCAAAACCCTTAGAGAATACAGATAACAAGCTGATAGTTATTATGTTATCTAGTTTATAGAGTTATTGTCCTTCAAAATAGGTACCACTGAACTTAACTTCAGGCTCTCAGGAAAAATGCCTTTGATAAAACTACTGTTTATTAAGTGAACTAAAACTGGTACAATCTCATTAATTATATTTTTCAGTAAATGTATATTAATTTGGTCAGAGCCAGTTATTTTTTTATTTTTTAAAAGCTTAACAATACTCTTAATTTCATCTAAATCTGTTGGAGTTATAAATAATGAATGTTGACATTAAGTACGTAAAGGTGGAAGGGCATTGGAATGCACAACGTCTGGACGGCTAGACTGGATTGTGATAAGGTGATTGATTGTTTATATTATCAGCAATGACGGAAGGCTCCCGCGTAACTTCTCCATTTGGCAATTCAATTAGCTCAACTATTTTCTTTGAGGAACCACTTGTTAAGTTATTTATTACCTTCCACTGCTCAGATACATCACCTTTACAGTTTTCTAATAATGTTGAATAATAATTGTTTTTTTTGTAAAATTGATCACATTATTTAATTCATTAGTACATTTTGCAAAATAATTTTGAAAACTGTCTTATGGTCTTTTCGTAGAAATTTTATATAATTTTTTACGTCTCTCAAATTTATATAAAATGTTTGGTGCTATCTAGGGACTTAACAATTTAGCCTTTAACAATTTAGAACTACCACCATTTTTCTTGCTACTTCTAAATATACAATTACTTAAAATATCAATAAACTTATAATACAAACAGTATTTACATCATTTTAGATAATGCATAATGTTTTAACTAAACATCTTTAACACACTGTTATTTACATTGACAAAATAACAAAAAAATTTCCCCTAACATTTTTCATATTCACAACCCCCTAAGGCCTAAATAAAAGATCGCGATTTCTTTCCGTGCAAGACATAGCACAGCAAGGAATAATATCCCACTTTGACCCACTATCAAGGCCAATCGCCTAGACAGATGCAGTGGCGACAGTCCGGACGAGCGTCTTAAAAGAAACTAGAGAGAATGGGAGGGGGTGATTAGTTTCCTTTACTGCTCCCAGGTTGTGCAACTGAACAGTCGAAACTGGAGGCAATTTCGACCTCTTTAACTTGATTGACGACAGGTTGCAGCACGGTCGCTCCCATTTTCCGTGCCTCAAAATTTAACATTGGATGGAACTATCTTCTATGTATAGTAAAATCAATGCTTTTATTAGCTTACTTTACCTTTTTTTCTTACATATGAATATGTAAATAAGCAAACGTTAACTTGAAAGTATGCCTCAGGCATAGATCACTTATACAGTATGAATCAATATAAAATATTATTACTATCAATAAAATAAGTATAATTGAGTACATTTACTTGTACATAAACTGATAAAGACATTAAGGGCCTGCACATAACAAATATAATAAAAAAAATTAAATACATATAGCACTTGATTAAAATGTATTTAGTACCTTCCACAAAATCAAAATCGGCCAAATTATTTATATTGACACTTAAAACTAATAAATTTATAACATATATTAAATTAAAGTAATGATAAAACAACTAAATACACAGTTTCCAAGCTGTAAGGCGGCCGACAATGACAATCGCTCGGCTCTACAGTAGCTGCACGTATATGCGCTTGTGGCGTTGGGCGGTGCAGCGGAAATGTAAACTGCCAGACAAAAACCAGTCTCGTAGTGATTAACAGGCCAACAAAAGGTCGCAAGTCGCACAATGTGTCTCTCATGAACAACCACCCATAACCCAAACGCACTACCGGATTAAATTAGAAACATTACTACGAAAATATTATTTTTGTAATTATTACATGTATATGCGCTTACGGCGTTTAGAGCAAAGTCAACATATCCGCTTACGGCGTGGTAAGGGTTAACCTATAGAGTTAAAATTTGGTATACATTTTAATAAAACCATTTTCTTACTGAAATAAAAAAATCAAAAACCTTTTTTAATTATTTTCAGATTAGTGGCACTTTGAAATTTTTGATCCTTAATAACTTTTGAAAGACTAAGAACACAAAAAAATCACAAGAATACCTTTTTTTGCAAATTAAATTTGCTATCCAAAAAAAGTAAAGCTGAATGAAATCGGATGACAAAGAATCAAGATTTAAAAATACAAACAATCAAGATTTAAGTATTTTTATATTTAATCATTTACGTGTCAATGTAGTCATGCAGCGCGAGTCAACCACAACAATAAATCAGCGATCTATTCTGATTACTTTCATCCAAAACATTACAATAAAATGATTTGTGAAGTTATTGTAATAAAAATGCCCCTAGCAGGCAACGGGAAGGAAGTTTCAGATGATTTTCGTAGTTATTAAATTATAAATTAATGTTAACCTTAAGTAGTGTCCTAAAAACTAAAATTATTAAAATTTATTTATGATGAAAAAAAACAGTTAGTAGACGTAAAACAAGTAAAATTAAAAAAGCATTAGAATATAAGTTGAAACTTTAATTAAATTTATTTTCACATTACGAACTATGCTCAAAATGTAAGCTCAAACACAGCAGCAAATTAATTTCTTTCATTAATAATTCCAACACCTTCAACAATTCTACCAACCTAGAATTTACAACAATTTTAGTTTTTAGTGCACTACGTAAGGTTGAAATTAATTACTAATTTAATAACAACGAAAATCATCTGCAAATGTTTTTACGTTGCCTGGTAGGGCTAGGGCAGATTTGTGGGCATTTTTATTACAATAACATCACAAATCACTTTAATGTAATGTTTTGGATGAAAGTAATCAGAATAGATTGCTGATGTATTGTTGTGGTTGACTCACGCGGCACAGCACCATGCCTGTACACGTTGACGCGTAAATGATTAAGAACAAAAATACTCAAATCTCAACCGTTTGTCATCAAATTTCATTCAACTTTACTTTTTTGGATTGCAAATTTAATTTGAAAAAAAGGCATTCTAGAGTTTTTTTTGAAATTCCTTACCTTTAAAAAGTTATTAAGGATCAAACATTTTAAAGTGTCACCATTTTAAAAATAATTAAAAAAGGTTTTTGATTTGTTTATTTCAGTAAGAAAATGGTTTTAGTAATGTGTATATCACATTTTAACACTATAGATTAAATAGTTTTAAAAGTAAAACTAATTTACAAAATGGCGGCTGTATGGGTACTGGAGGTGATTTGGAATTTTTAAATATGATATTATGTCTTGTTTTTGACCCACAGTCAATACCTTAAAATATCCTCAGAGAGTTCAGGGACACCCTGTATACAGTGGGAAACCACACAAAATTGATAAAACTTGTAATATTGAGTCTTTGAGCTGTATAAAACTTGTAATATTTTGAGTGTTTGAGCTGTATAAAATCCAAATAATAGGAAAGTAATACTCATAAACACACCCAACAATTTTGCCAAAGTTAAATTGTTGATCCTTAAACAGAATTTTCTTGAAAAATAAAAACCAATGAACGAGTCCGTGTCATGCTTTAGAACCTGCCTGAACATCGCTTCTGTGATCGCACACATTTAAAATTAATGCACAATGATTGAGGTTATAAATTATAATGAATATTTTTTGATGTTGTAAGTAGGAGAAAAACTTGTAATATTTTGTCCGGTTGTCTTAATTAAATCTAAAATTGATATCTGTGTGTTTCTATCTTGAACGTATCTTCAATGAAGTATTTGTACAAATGAATCTGACTCTTTTTACAAGTTAGAGGTGGTGTAGAGAGTGAGGGAGAGATTGTTAAAAGTTACAGTGAAAGAATTACTAACACCATGAGTTCAAATTCTTGGTTATAGTTAGTTAGTTTTGAGCTTGTACTATAAAGACTTCCTAGACTTTAATTAATGAAAAAAGACTTTAATGATTTAATGTGTCAATTAAGTCAGTAATTGAGAGTGTTTATCTGTTACCTTTGCCGAATTTATTATGTGATATTATTTATAATGATTTACTATAATAATTGTTTATATTCGTTGGTAGTTTTATTGTTATTATCATTATATTATATGTTTTAAATGGTTGACATATGTTTCTGTAAAATGATCCAATATTTTTTAATTACATTTTAAATGAAACTGAAACACTATAATGATTAGTTTACAATAATCTCAAAATACTGTATATCTATCTCCTACTTTTGATTTATCCATATATCAAAGCTTAAACGAAATGTTGATTAAAATATAAACTGAAAAAAACAGAAGGTACAAAAATAATTAGAAATATACACCCTCTAAACAAAAATAACTCTGTTTGGAATACAAGTTATTTTAAAACACTGCATCATCAATGTTTAGTGATACTAGAACCATACGGTATGATGTATGATGCATTATAGCATCATCTCAGTTTACAATAATCTCAAAATACTGTATATCTATCTCCTACTTTTGATTTATCCATATATCAAAGCTTAAACTAAATGTTGATTAAAATATAAACTGAAAAAACAGAAGGTACAAAAATAATTAGAAATATACACCCTCTAAACAAAAATAACTCTGTTTGGAATACAAGTTATTTTAAAACACTGCACATTGTTATCATCAATGTTTAGTGGTACTAGAACCATACGGTATGATGTATGATACATTATAGCGTACAACTCTTACATTAATGCAATTTAAAGTTATAAAATAGATTTTTTCCATAGTAATCAAAGTTATATTTACATCAAAAACAAAAAGATCAACAGCGTAACATTGTAATCAATACAATATACTCTTTACGGATATGAGTTTCCTGGATGAAATAAAAAGTTTAAATAATTTAAGAACTTTTTCTTGTCTAATATTCTGATGTGATAGTAGAGATTACTTACTGAAAATACTAAACTTTTCATGACAGTGTTTTAGTGTTTACTCTGTGCAATAAATGTATAATTTATTTTTGTTTTAATATATTGTTAAAATACCAATTATATTACTTATTTTAAAAGTTTTATTTGGTATATATTTCATGGTCGTATTATTTTTAAATAAAGTTTCATTTTATTGATATTACTAAGTTTTTATTTTAATCACCTCTCTTTCCATTAATTCACTTGATATAGTCTTGCTATTTTCTGACATATCTAGAAACCAGTAAACATATTGAAAATGAAAAACATTAAAGAAGATTACTATTTATGATCATGGTCAACTTTATTAAAAATATCAAAATGTAGTCATTGAATATACATTGAAAATTGTAGTTGAACAAAAATAATGATATAAAAATATGAGATTTTATGCTTAGTACAAGTATAAAAAACAAAACTGAATACCAAATTCAAAACTACAGCTCCATATCTATTACAACATATACCTAAATAAAATGAATAAAAAAACTCCTTTCGGTAAGTTCTTTGAGAGTTAACAAATAAATGGTTAAAAAGAAGAAAAAAATGTATTTTGTGTGTGTCTTAGTAACAGTAACTTTTAAAGGACTTATCAACAGAATTTTTATAAATAAGCAAGCCTGTTTTCCTGTCCTACAAGCATTATCATACAAATCTAAATAAAATATATTTTTGGGTAGTATTTAACAGCTAGTGATTTACAAACATTAAACTATAGTACAATAATTAAAAATAGCTTTCATTACAGTTAATCACAGAACAATTTTCTACAAGATGTTATTGACTTGTCAAAATGGATACAAAAACAAAACATCCATGAGAGCAATTAAAATTTAAAAAAATGCCATAATTATTCCTTTAGACATTTAATTAACATCACAAGAAGAACTGTAAAAATCTGTACATATAACCACCTTAGTTTAGTTGAATGGCATTGGTGGTACTAAAAAAAAAGATTATTTTGTATCATTTGCAATCTGTAACTGATGACTTGTGAACAATTTGCATGCCTGAACATGAATTTAATTTGAATTTACAATCCAGGAACGTTATGTCATCCCTCCTGATCAACAACAATTCCAAAGTAGTTTGTATCAGTCATTTATACTTGCAGAACTACTGGAACGTCGCTACTCTCTTTGAGTGCTCTTAAATTGTTCTTAACATTAAAAAAACAAAAACCTGTATAGTTATCCACAGAGTTGATATACTCTGTGGATCGAGTAGCAGAGTGTGTCGCCCTGAAGATGAGTGCTGCAATGTGCTCGAAACGTCGGCAATTTGTACATAGTGTACATAATAACAATACACGGTCCAACCCGGATTACAATTGTGTAAATAACTGTTTAGTTAATTATACTTTTTGAGCAGATGAAATTATAATAAGCATTAGGTGAATATGGAATCTCAGCAGAATATTTAAAATCAGCTGGCTCCAGCACTGCAAAAGTAATAACTCGACATATACAACCCAACAGCCAAATAGAAAGAATTATATACTTCTATAAGTATAAACAATTCTCTCACCAAGTTGTCTTGATTGAGTTCAGCAAGACCTTTCCATGAGGTCAGGTAATTAGAGAATATACGGTGACCCACCCACCCATACACGTACATTAGTATTGACCCACCCACCCACCCATACACGTACATTAGTATTGACCCACCCATACACGTACAGTAGTATTGACTTTACGTTAGTCAATACTACTTAGATTTAAGATTAAATACATTAGCAGAGGAAGCAGTTCATCCATCTTTTGGCATAAAAACATGTGCATTTATGCAGCACTCTCATTGTGAAGTAGGTCTTGGTTCTTTCTCTTGTAGACCAACTTGCAGTGGTAAACGAAACATTGCACCTTGCGTACAAAACAACCATAGCCAATTCTTTAATTTTACATTCTATAACCACATTGTAACACTGGTTACGGTTGGTCCGGAGATAATCATGGTCATCCTAATAATTTCGGTACAAATTTACACAAGCAGGTCCAACGTTGCCCGGTTTTTTGTACAGTCTGTGGCATGAATCTAACATATCAGACTCATAATTTCGGTGAACCACGCTCACCTTCCTCAGAACAGAGAGGATACACTGTTTATTTTGATTGGCACTTACCAGCCAAGTGGACACTTGACCAACCATAAAGGGCATTCAGCATGGCATTCAAGGGGTGGGTGCTTTGAAGGGAAACCCCTAAAGGAAATTATAATGGCATATAGGTTAATGGCATAATAATAATAATACGGTTAGATTAATATTCACCAACCCATTGGTTGGGTAAGTGTATGGGTGGGTGGGTGGGTCAACAACACTGTACGTGTATGAGTGGGTGGGAGGGTCAACAACACTGTACGTTTATGGGTGGGTGTGTGGGCCAGTACCACTGTACGTTTATTGGAGGGCGGGTGGGCCAGTACCACTGTATGTTTATGGGAGGGTGAGTGGGCCAGTATCACTGAACGTGTATTTACCTTTGTGGATGTTGCTGGCAACCTTGAATCAAAAAATTACAACACATACAGTGGTTACTTGCAAGCTCGGTGTCCCTCACTGTTCTTCCACACAAGAAACTGCTACGATCAATGTTGCTTGACCCCGTTATCTTGTGATAACGTCGGAAACTTCGGCAAGGCTTTGTTTCCAGTTAATAAATAATTATTTTAAAAAGATACATTGTATTTTTAATGTCATTGATGCATTTTAATTTTGGAAGTATATTTACTGCCATAGTACTACGAACCACTACTTGTGTCTCTAATGGTTGTATCACACACTGTGTAATGGGCTTGTCTCCTCAGGTAAGTTTGCTGATGTCCTATTTCTGGCCTAGTACCCTTTAACCTAAACTCAAATTTTTACTAATATCCCCAGAATTACTTCCCTTGAAAGTTTACCAGGAAATATGAATATAATAGATAAAAATCCATATGATATTTATTTGTCATAACATTTTGGTTAGTAATAAACTATTAAGAAATATGTATATCATATTATGATCTACACAATATACTTTAACCAAATATACAGTAGTATACAGTAAAAATGTTATCACATTACGTACTGCCTATTCAAATCATGTGACACTATTTAGTGTTGAATCTTTACACTCTAATGAGATGTAGTCTTCCAAAGCATTATCTTTTTCCGAACAGCTGTTTGATTCAGAATGTTCTTTTAAATCAGATTCTCCAACTTCTCCAGGCTTTTTATTGTTAAGTTCATCTTCTTTTTTGAATTTGTTTTTCTCTAAAACATGCCAAAGTACGAATCAACACAGCAACACAGAGTACCAGCAATATAAATAAATATACACATAAGTAAAGAAATGTATGATATCTATGAATACATAAAGTTATCCCTATTTCCTTATCAAAAAAAGGAGAGGAAGGTGTGATGATAGCCTTACCAAAATGCTGAGTATCTCAGCACTCAAAATATAGAGTTCCTCAGCATTAAAAAGAGTACATCAGTACTCAAAATGCTGAGAACATCAGCAATAAAAATACTGAGTAGCTCAGTACTCAACATTTGTGATGAAGGGTATGTCTTAGATTTATGTCTTGCTTAGTTTTTTAACCTTTTATTTTTAAGATATTTGGCTACAATAATTATCATAAATACACTTATTATTGTTTGTTAGTTATTTATAAAAATTAGAGATGTACCAATTCCAAAATGTTCTCGATTCCCATTACCACTTGATTCTAAAATTGTTCTATTCGATTCATAATTTGATTTTGAAACTTTAGTAGTAGTCCCACTACACAATTAAGAAAAAAGTAACAATGTAAAATATTACAAGATATCCACAGTTTATATATAAACAAGGGTTTATTTCAAAATACTACAGTAATTAGTCCAACCACAACGTACTAACTTTCCTTTGTACAGTGTGTAACTCAACTGTATGTGAATGGCGAAGGGAATGAGAAAACGAAAAGTAAAAGCCTGAAGAAAGAGAAGCAGACGACAAATTAAACTAGCCAATTTGCTAGTGGCATTCTATATAAGAGGTTAATTGCAATTAATTGTTGAAAACTATTAGCATATTTCTATATCAAGTTAATGAAGTTAAATAAAACTGAAAAAAATGATCGTCATTGATGGAAATTTAAAACTGTTCAAAATCTTTTGTTTCTAAATCAATAGCGTGTTTCCTTTACGTAGCTTACCCTATAAAGTTAGATTTCGACTTCTGCAATGCCTATTGACAATGACAACAATTGACGATCGATGTCACCGGTATGGGTCAATTGGTAGATCACGACCAAGTCAAGACTAATTCATGACAGACTCATCACTGTAATGAACTGGGCAATGAACTAGTTCAAAATGACGCAAGAATCAAGGTTGTAACAACTACTAGGTAGAATGATCGAACTAAATGAAAAGAACGAACTAGTACAAGTTTGGTCATTCTTCGTTCGTTCTTCCAATATATGAATGAAATGTGCGCGTAATCCCATTTCATTTCATGAGTCCCAAAGAAAATAACTAGCACTTCTGTTCCATTCACGCAGTTTTAGGTTTGGTTACAACTGACTGAAGACTTGGTCATAGTGTATCATTACTAACTTCCCAGTTCTGTTCTTCATTTTGGATTGAACCCTCTTACTAAACAAACTAGTTCACTCGATCACTAGTTAGCTTGCCTTGGTGGTTCATGCACTACCCATCCTTATTGGCGATATTATTTTCTTTCACTATGAAATATTGCACTATGCGAAGTATCGGAGATGCGGATTTCATTTTAAATTTATAAGTCAATAGAATTTGTTGAATCCATCCTAACAATTATGTTCAGCATAAAATACTTTTGACGTTTTAGTATTTGTAATATGAACTATTGAGAATCGGAATCGAGCGATATCAACAAATAATAATC
>JAQJVL010005797.1:0-32830 GCA_035578905.1 Stictocephala bisonia | reverse complement strand
TTTCTTTGGTTTCTAAAACCAAAGAAATATTATAATTTCCATATGCTACTTTATAAAACATTACAAAGCCTTTTCACTTTACCAAATCATCATTTTGTAGAATACTAAAGTTTCATGTTATGTATATCTCAATTTTTTACTGCTGCAGTTCTGTTTTGTAGTACCACTAGAAATATATGCAAATAGTACTGATACTGGTGACAGTATTTTGTTCAAATACAAATGCATGTATAAAACCGTAAACATTCGTCAAACATAGCTTCAACATAGCGTCTACTATCTCTACTTGTAGACGCCATACTACTAGCTGTACACGAAAATAGTACACAAATTTACACTATATGCACTTTGATATATTCTAAAAATTAATAATAGTAACTAACAAAATGCAATATAAAAACAAAAAGAAAGTAAATATTGTTAACAAGCACAACCTAAACGCGAAACAATGACCGTTCAATGTGAAGACGACAGCTGGAGCTGACTAAAGCTGATTGGTTTTAAAACTAAAAATAAAAATACTGCGAAGTTGAGTTACTCAAAAAGCAAAAGAAAAAACATTGTTACTCAAAACACAAGTAAATATTACCATGGCAACTACAGAAACTTTAAGCAATATCTGGAACGAACTGGAAATGAAATAAAAGATCGATAAACGATGTCGGACTGAGTCCGCCTTTGGAGTGAAACGGGAAAATAGCGATGTCGAACTTAGTTCGCCTATGGAGCACAAAAGGTTAATTCTGTACAACTGAAGATGGTACGAGACCGAAATCGATCTTGATTGTTGAAAACATCACAAAATATTGCTAATTGTTGTCTTTATATATAATAATTTAGATCATGTTATATTTCTATAAGCTATGACTATTATTTGGTTGTATGATTATTATTTTGCACACTAGAATAGTGTTTTTATTTTTGTGTTATCACTTATTTACGGTAATTATGGTAAGGTGTAAGAGAGGACTTTTTAGTCTAACCTCGCCGATTGTAACCTAATTGTACAATGCAGTCATTTTTCATTTTATCTCTCTTTTAAGAACTCACAACAGTGTTATATCAAATCGAAGCTATACTCACTATATAATTCACGTTCAATTTCTCCTATGTCCCTCAGACCTTTCTGCCATTACACCCGCCACTTCCTTGTGAGTGGTTCACTAGTAACAATTCCTGAACCATCTTTGTTTAATTTTCCTGAACATAGTTTATCGAGTTGGCAAAGAATGCAATAATTGTAACATTTTTGGAAAATATGGTCCACCGAATATTTGAGTAACCTGCAACAAAGAAATAAATCGAAAACAACTTCTTCGCATATAAAATTAGGTGATCTTGTTTTAATCAAAGAAGACCATTCACCACATATTTCATGGCCAATGGGCAGAGTTACGGACCTCATGCCAGGAAAGGATAATATTGTAAGAGTTGTTAAAATTAAAACAGTGGCAGGTAAAGTGACCAGACATGTACATAAATTATGCCCATTACCTTTTCGAGAGAAACAATGAAACTTAGTAAGATGAACAAGATAAGGTGGGCAAAATGTTTATATATATATAAATAAAAATAAAAATAAAAAAACAAGCTGTTGTAAAACATTAAATAAATACTGTTGTTTTTTGTTACATTACAAGTACATTTTTATTACAGTTCATTTTGTTTCAGTCTTTCTTTAATAATTACCATAAATTAATTTACTGCAGTAATGTGTTTAGCTTATTGTAGTAAATAACGGATCTCCATACAAAAAGAGTCCATGGAAAAATCGTATTAGAGCAAGTTTTTTAGTAGTGCATTATTGTTATGAAATAATTTTCTTGAAACTGTATTGGTGGAGGACTTTGGTAAGTTGACTACACCCACTCTAAATAAATAAATACGAATCAAGGTAAATATGAAGAATTAGCGTATCAAAACTGAATTACGTGGGATGGATTTGAATAATTTTTATTATTTTACAAAACAAATAAACCGATGCTTGAGTAGTTAAGGTTATATAACGAAGCTTGGCAAATACATAGATACGTAGAATGTAACCTAAGTTCAAACACTGCAGCTCTCTTACCTGTTACAAGGAACAGTCAGGATTGGTCGACGTCGTATTACCATACAGCTGACTAAAGAGAACCAACCCTTCAAAGTGTATAAAGGCTTCCTAGAAATAATGAGGACCGACCGTTCCTTTCAGATATTCTAACAATACCGCCTCGTTTATACAAAATAAAAAAATATATATATCCGAGCTTATATAAGTGCAGCTAACGGTTTATGAGTGGAATTATTATTTATTATTTAACATAATAAATATTTATAAAGACAATTATTGCTTCATTAAAGCATTTTTATTGTTCAGGGAAAGAATCTCACCTCTGTAGCCTAAGTTGTGAATTGTAGGATAGATAAGTGGTTACCTGAACTGGGTCAGTGTCTACAGTGGACGAAGTTCATTGAGTGTAGGATATCTAGTGTGAATGAGCGGCTTACTGACTATCGTGTCTAGAAAGGGTGGGCGGTTAATGAGTGTAGGGTTTTTTGTGTGGATGAGTGGTTCGCTAATGTTTGGGTCAAGAAAGGTTGTTAGGTCGATTGAGTACTTCGGTCTAGCGTGGGTAAGTGGTCACTGAGTGTTCAGTGTCTAGGGTGGATGAGTGTTTCACTAACTTATGTGTCTGACATTGGTAGCAGATTCACTAAGTACTAAATTTCTAGTACTTATCAACTTAACTATATGAATAGAATGGGCGGTTCACTGAGAGCTAACTGTCTACTAGTGTGGGTAATTACTTCACTGTTGTACAAATTTGTACAATAAAGTAGTTCATTGGGTGTAAAATAAGAGTGGTATGGTAGTTTATTGATTGTAGAATGTCTGGCCAGAGTGAGTAGTTGTTCTGTCTTATGTGTCCAAGATTGTAAAGCGTCAAGGATGGGTGTGTGGATCACTGAGTGTGGAGTGTGTAGAATGGGTAATGGGTGTGTGGGTCACTGAGCGCAGAGTGTGTAAGATGGGTGTGTGTGACTGAGTAATAGAGATTTTAGAATGGGTGTGTGGGTCACTGAGTGTAGAGAGTTTAGGATGCGTGTGTGGGTCCCTGAGTTTAGATTGTCAAGGATGGGTTTGTGGGTCACTGAGTGTAGAGTGTCTTGGATGAGTGTTTGGGTCACTGAGTGTGTGTGTCTAAGATGGGTATATGGATCACTGAGTGTAGAGTGTCTAGAAGGGTGTGTAGGTCACTGAGTGTAGTGTCTAGGATGGGTTTATGGGTCACTGAAAAGTAATATTATTTCAGATTAATGATGTGTTTGGATATAAAAGGGAGCGGTTCAGCTTCTAAAATGTTTTAACTTCATCTCCAACTGCTGGAATCAGCTAGATTCACGACCAGATTCAAAACAAATGCCAAAAAGTGGTTCAATTAAAACTTTCTCTCCAGAAACCCAATATATCGGAAGTTAGACAATGAAGCGGAGGGAAAACACCCGGTAAGGTCATAATTCGTTAGGGAACGTTTGTGGGGAGCGATACTGGCTTTTATAGATGATTACATGTAATTTTGTAGTTTGTAACGTTCAGTGGAAATTACGACTCTTACATTCAAAATTAGTTTTAAATGAACTATTATTTTTAAATAAAACATTTTCTTACTTATAAAAATAATAAAATAAGAATTATTAGGGACCCATCTACCCAGCCTACACAATACTTGTGATTGTTTTGAAAGTCATAACGTACACAAAGCTAAATAAACCAACAAATATATCAGTCAGTATGTAGGGTGGGTAGATGGGTGAGTAATAAGTGTGACCTTCCACTTTTAAACTATTCCTAAGTATGTTGAGAATCAACTGTTCTGTCAAAGTTCCTAATTTTTGTTTAGTACAAGTTAAAAAAAATGGCCGGTGTCTAGCAATTACAGAAAGAAATGGGATATTAACATGGCAAATAAAAAAAATACAATTTGTAACAATTTTGTGGTAGCTTCTTTAGTTAAAAATAATTAGGTTACCTAGTAAATTTAACGATCAAGTTTATGGGTTTTACATTTTATTGCTATAAAATCAAATATACAAAAAATCTAATACAAATATTTCCGTGGGTGGAGAATCTCGTATTTGAAAGAAGAAGCTCTTTATTATGTGTTCAGAGGTATGGTATGAGTAAGAGATGGAGATCATTTATCTAATTATTCTGAAGGTTAGTCATGTACGTTAATAACCACCTTGTGTACCGGGTCTTGGACCGGTACAGTTTCGTTTTTTCGTTGTTGTCTGCCAGGCTGCCTGAGATTCGCTTTTGCCCGGCGATTTGCGTACTTTGGTAGCCGTTGGCCCAGTTCCGTTTCGTTCCGTGTTCCTGCAGCTTCAGTCCGGTTGGCCTGGCTGTTCAGTTGTCTTGTGCTGCCTGCAGAAATTGTCATGGTCAGATAGACACTCTAAAACTCCAGGGTCCTTGAGTGGGACTTTCAGCCCTCAGCCTGCCGTCCGGGGGAACTTCGATATTCTCCACTGCTAGCCTGGCCTGAGGACCATGTTGGAGCCTGGAGTTGCCCGCTACCCGCCCTACATCTTTGGTGGTAGAAGTCTTCAGTCCTCAGGTCAGTTCTTTCCATCTTTTCCCGGCGGCTGAGCTGGGGGTGATTTATAAAAAACAAAAAAAATATATAAAAACAAAAGAAGAAAAAAAAGTTTGTGGATATATTTGTGCCTAGGCCTAAAACTGTTTGGACAAAGTGAAGAAACAGCCATGGGGACATTTCAAACATTACAATTTAAGAAAAAAAAAGAAGAAAACGTTGATATTTATTGTTATTTATTTAATTAGTTTATTTTATTGTTATATTTTTTGGATTTTATATTTTGTTAGGTCCCTATGGTTAAGTTTTGTTGTTATTTATTGTTATGTTTAGGCCTAGTGATCGTTATTAATTTTTTCGTTGTTAATTGTATTATTGATGTCCGGGGATAATAGAACGGTACCGTGTTATATTTTTTTTAAATTGTTTAATTTTTAAACTCACCAAAAGGGGATTATTGTGCTTTTAGTTAACTTCTATTCGGAGCTGCCCAGGGAATCCGGCTTACTCCCTGGCCTCGGTGGAATCAAGGGATGTGGGCCAAATTGCCGGCTTAATTGGGGTTATCAAAATTTTTATAAATTTTCTTTTCACTTTTATTTGTTTCTTTAATAATTTGTCTTACGTTTTGGGTGTCTCAGGCCAAAACTGCAGATAGGCCATACAGTTGATTAATTGTTAAATTTTGGTATTTGTAGAGTTTGTGGTATTTATAGCGTTTGTTATTATTGTGTAGTATCTTGGTAATTTTAGTGTTTGTTGTTATTTATTTAATTGCAAATTTATATTGTGGCCTTCTGCCTTTTATGTTGTGGCCCTCTGCCGTTTTTGATTTATTTAAATTTTGCTTGCTTGATAATAAAATTAGTTTTGCTCAGCTGCCGAGTGTTATTTTGACCCTCCAACTGCCACCCGTGATCCCATCGCTCGACTTGTTTTGAGCCATCCCCCGGTTGGCACGCTTCCCAGCTTTGGTGGGGGGGATGGGTCTCAATTGGTAGCAGAGCGTGGTTGCCTATAGAAAAAAAAAGAAAAAAAAAAGAAAAAAAAAATTTAATTCTTTCTTGGTTGACAGTGGGTGTTTGCCAGTTAGTAGGCCATGGTTGGCCGACCTACCGTCAAGGTGTCTTGGTATTACGTGAAAAAAAAAAAAAAAAAAAGGAAACAAATAAATAATTATTTTAAAAAAAAGAAAAACAATTAAAAACCAAATAAATCATTTAACTTTATATTAAAAAAAAAAAAAAAAAAAAAAAACCTAGGCAATCCGCTTGGTTACTTTGTTGAAGGGGTTTCATGGGTGGATTGGAGTGGTCGGCAGTGGCTCGCTAGGCTGAGGGTTTAGTTCGTTTTGGACCCTGGAGTTGTCTTTTTTTGTGTATATTGTTGAGAATTTTGTTTTGCGAGATGGCCTATCTGCAGAATGTTGCCCTCCTGGTCAAGGAGGAGTTGATATTTGAGTTGAGGTCGCGTGGTGTGACTCCGGAGGGTGATGTTCTGAATCTCCGGAGGTTGCTGCGGGAGCAGTTGTCCGCGGGTACGGCGGTGGATTGGTCTGCTCTACTGGAGGTGGGTGATGAGTTGGCGGTTTGTAAACGTAAGGTGGAAGATTGGGAAGGGGTGTTAGAGGATTTGCAGTTTGAACCTCCCGTAGGTCGTGACCGGGCCTGCCGCCTTGCACGTTTGGGGCATCTGCTTGCCCGTTTAAGGCTGGTCAACCGGGCACCGGGGTTGGAACCATCGGATAGGGCGTGGATCTTGGAGAGTGTGTCTAGGCTGGATGAGATTTTTCAGGCACTCTCCGGGTCCACGACTCCTACGGGTCTGGGTCAGCGGCCTATTTTCGCACTGTCGCCTAACGTGTCGAGGCCGCAGGCTGAGACAATGGCTCTCACTGTGCCTGAGGTTCCTTCTGAGCCTGCAGGCGTTTCTGTTGAGGTTGCTTGTGGTTCGGCTCCAGCTGCCGTTCCTACTGCTTCTTTGGGTTCTCCTGCTCTTCTGCAGCTGAGCTACCACAAGCTACCTAACCCTCTCACGCCCATGATCCAGAATCTCCCTGTGATCGATGGGATGGATCCTGAGGAGCTTCTTAAGTTTCTAGTGGCCTTTCTCAGACTTAGTGAGATGCCCGGCATGCAGGCTGGGGACTTGCTTCGTCTGGTTTTCCCGTATTGCAGAGGTCCCGTTGGGGAGTTGCTGAGTTCTGTCTTGGCCAGTGATGCCTCGGTGGACTCGTTCCATCGAGAGTTACTTTCGTCGTTTCTGCCCATTCGACTCAGGGAGAGGATGGTCATGGACAGATTTTATCGGTCGCAGGGTAGGGGCGAGTCTCTGGCAGCCTATGTCTCTTCAGTCAAGGAAGCTCGTCAAGCGTTGCGCCTCACCCTTTCTGAAGCTGACACCGTTCGTGTCATCCTGGATGGCATTTCTCCAGAAGAACGGTGCAGATTGGTTTTTGCTGGTGTTCCTTCTACTTTTCGGGAGCTGCATCAGCTGTGCATTGTTTCGCGCAGCGTGCAGTTCTCAGACCAGCAAGGGAGGGATTCTGAGAGTCATCGTGCTCTCCCCACCCGTCGACCGGCTATGTCTGTAGGTGTGAGTCAGCCAGTGGAGGGTCGTGGTTCTCGGCCTCCGGTTGTGTGCTTTGCTTGTGGCCAACCTGGTCACATTCGACGTGACTGTCCACGTGCTCGAGGTCGTGGGGCGGGAAACGCTCAGCGCGGGGGGTTGCCTCCACAGTAGCTCCCCGCGTTGTTGCGAGTGACCGTGGCCATTTGCCTTTGACACGTGCCCATAGCAGGAGGGTCGGGGATTTTTCGGGCCTTGCTGGCATGACTTCCCTGGGACTTAGTGCGGTCACCTCGGTGTGTCCTGGCGTTTTTGTTTCTTTTGGTGGTACGGTGTGTCGAGCCCTTCTTGATTCTGGTTCGGCATGCAGTATCATCAGCCTTTCTCTTTTTGAGTCCCTTGACGCCTTAGGACTTGTCAGGCACACCGAGCCTTCTTCTATTACTTGCTGGACGGCATCCCAAACTCCTCTACCCATACTTCTAAAGGCGTCATTACATTTTAAAATTGAAGGATTTTCCTGGAGGTGGGGTTTTCTTGTTGCCAAGGACCTGGCGGTTTCTTGTATCCTAGGGGCAGACTTCATTTCTAAAAGTGGTATGGTGCTTGACCTCCAGAAGCGCCAGATGTGTTTCAAGTTTAATCGGCGAGTTTTGGTGCCTCTAGTAGGTGATTCTGACTGCCCTCCTGCAGTCAGAGAGGTGGGTTGTGAGCCCGAACAACCCAAGGTGGATCCGGTTGGTCATCTCCCCCCTGAGCAGGCGGAGGCCATTAGGAGGCTGTGTTTGCGGTTTCCTGATGTGCTTACGACCGAGCTTGGGGTCACTTCTCTTCTGGAGTATGAGATCCACCTCACCGATTCTCAGCCAGTTAGAAGTCATCCGTACAAACTTGCTCCCCCAAAGATGGAGGTTATGAGGGCTATGATTGAAGATCTTCTGAGCAAGGGTGTGATTGAACCGTCTCGTTCTGCTTATGCCAGTCCAGCTTTTCTTGTGCCCAAGCCTAATGGTAAGTCTAGGCTTGTGATGGATTATCGGAGGCTCAACGCTAAGGTCGCTATTGACTCGGTACCTCTGCCTGATTTGCATTCTGCGTTTGATTGGTTCGGTAAGGCTAAGTTTTTCAGTGTTTTTGATTTGAACCAGGCCTACCATCAGATTCCATTGAAGAAGGAATCACGGCCCATGACTAGCTTCTGTGTTCCCTGGAATCTCTATCAGTTCACTAGGGTTCCTATGGGTCTTGCTGTGGGTGCCCAGACTCTTACTCGTCTGCTTGATTCCATCTTCCATGATGTGAAGTTCAAGTTTGTCTTCAATTACCTGGACGATCTTCTTGTCTACAGTGAGACTTTCGGGGAACACATGCAACATCTGGAGGAAGTTCTTAGTCGCCTCAAATCAGCTGGCCTTACCGTCAATCCAGAGAAAGTCACTTTTGCTCGTCCTGAGATTTCTTTTCTGGGTCATCTGATATCTTCTCGAGGCGTCTGCATAGATCCTGCGAGGACCCAGGGCATTCGGGATTTTCCTCCTCCCAGAGATGCCAAGGGGATTGCCCGTTTTGTGGGGATGGTGAATTTTTACCGTCGCTTCATCCCTAACGTGGCCGAGCTTGCTGCCCCGTTGAACGAGCTGCGTAAGAAAGGTGTCCCTTTTGTGTGGGGCCAAGCTCAGCAGACTGCCTTTGACGCTCTCAAGGAGGCTATCATGCAACCTCCTGTCCTGCGTATGCCTGATTTCAGCAGAGAATTTATTCTTCAGACTGATGCCTCCTCCTCCGCCATTGCTGCTGTTCTTTCTCAGGAGTTTGATGGGGTCAGGCAGCCCATCGCTTTTGCTTCGAGGACGTTGTCTCACCAGGAACAGAAAGCTTCTTCCATCTATGAGTTAGAGTGTCTGGCTGTTGTCTTTGGTACGGACAAGTTTCGGCGTTTCTTGGAACACGCTGAGTTCTTGCTGGAGACGGACAATCAGGCACTGTCTTGGCTTCTTGCCCAGCCCCGACAGCTCGGGAAAATTGGTCGCTGGGTGGTCAAAATTTCTGCTTTTAAGTTCCGAGTTCAACATCTTAGGGGTACCCAGAATGTCATCGCGGATGCTCTTTCCCGCATGTACCACGAACCCAGTGATCCACCGACTGAGGCTGTTGCTCAGTGTGGTGCTGTTCTTCTGGATTTTCCTCTGGCTTTTGACGACCTACTGTCCCATCAGCAGAAAGATCCCGAGCTGTCAGTCATCTTAGGTGAGCTTCAAGAGGGAGGTGCCCACCCTCCCTATTTTCTGTCCAAAGGGGTACTCTGTTGCCGTCCTCGACAGAGGGGTGAACCCCGTGTAGTGCTGCCTAGTCATCTAGTACCGATGGTCTTTCAGTATTATCACTCTTCCCTTGTGGGCGGTCATCTTGGCATTCATAAGACCATCGCTAAGATTCGTAGGTACTTCATCTGGAAGGGCATGGACCGGGATGTTGCTGGCAGAGTGCGGGCTTGTCACCTGTGCTCTCTCAGCAAGCCTAGTCAGAATGCAAGGTTAGGGTTGTTATCTTCTGAGGTGGCCGAGCGTCCTTTTGAGAAGGTGTTCATCGACTACGTGGGTCCTTTTCCCCGTAGCAAGTCAGGTAGCTCCTACCTACTTGTTTGTGTGGATGCTTTCTCGAAGTTCGTTTGGCTTTTCCCACTTCGGAGTGCCACGGCTAAGCTCACCATCCGTGCTCTCCAGTCCCAACTCTTCCAGCACTTTGGTGTGCCTTCCACTCTTGTGTCCGACAACGGTAGCCAGTTTACCTCACATGAGTTTCGTAGGTTCTGTTTTGGCAATGGTATCAGGCATGTGACTACCTCTCCTTATTACCCACAGCCTTCTCATGCAGAGCGGTTCAACCGCAATCTTCGGTCTGCCCTTATTACCTTCCATGCTGAGAAGCAGAACACCTGGGATGAGAGTCTCTCTTGGCTCCAGCTTGCTTTCAATTCTTCCAAGCATGAGAGTCACAATGCCACTCCCTTCGAGATTCTACATGGCTACCCTCCTAACAACCCTTTGTCCAACTTGTGGAGGTTAGAGGATCTTCTACCTACGCCAGGTGCCACTGACGTAGTGTCCACGTGGCGGGCTGCTCGGCGCAACCTGCTACGTGCTAGAGAGAGAGTGAGGAGGAGGTATGATAAGGGTCGTACTCCTAACCCTTTTCAGGTTGGAGATCTGGTTCTTTGTCAGGCTCACCCGGTCCGTTCGGCCGCGGAACGAAGAGCTGCAAAGTTGTGCTATCGGTGGTCTGGTCCCCACCGCATCGACAGGTTTTTGTCACCGGTGACTGCTCTGCTGGTTGATCCCCAGTCAGGCAGGGTGTTTAGGAAAGCCCATGTGTCCCAGCTTAAGGCTTTCCGGGGAACGGTTGGTCCAGGAGTTGGTGTTCCTGGGGGTTTCTTGGGGCAAAGAGATTGATCACCTCTGCGCCCTAGGTGGCTGTTCTGAGAGAGTCTTCTTTCTCTCTTTTCTTGTCGGGCCCGACAGTCAGGGTAGTTTGCTCCCTGTTCGAGGGGTTTCACCTCTTAGTTTCTCTTGGACGTCCTTGGAACACCACTCTTCGGAGGTCTTCGTCTTCTCTTGGTTCCCTGAGGTACCGAGTGTTCTCCCCTGCCTGGGTGTGTTGAGGTTTGCAGAGGGAGGTTGTACCGGGTCTTGGACCGGTACAGTTTCGTTTTTTCGTTGTTGTCTGCCAGGCTGCCTGAGATTCGCTTTTGCCCGGCGATTTGCGTACTTTGGTAGCCGTTGGCCCAGTTCCGTTTCGTTCCGTGTTCCTGCAGCTTCAGTCCGGTTGGCCTGGCTGTTCAGTTGTCTTGTGCTGCCTGCAGAAATTGTCATGGTCAGATAGACACTCTAAAACTCCAGGGTCCTTGAGTGGGACTTTCAGCCCTCAGCCTGCCGTCCGGGGGAACTTCGATATTCTCCACTGCTAGCCTGGCCTGAGGACCATGTTGGAGCCTGGAGTTGCCCGCTACCCGCCCTACATCTTTGGTGGTAGAAGTCTTCAGTCCTCAGGTCAGTTCTTTCCATCTTTTCCCGGCGGCTGAGCTGGGGGTGATTTATAAAAAACAAAAAAAATATATAAAAACAAAAGAAGAAAAAAAAGTTTGTGGATATATTTGTGCCTAGGCCTAAAACTGTTTGGACAAAGTGAAGAAACAGCCATGGGGACATTTCAAACATTACAATTTAAGAAAAAAAAAGAAGAAAACGTTGATATTTATTGTTATTTATTTAATTAGTTTATTTTATTGTTATATTTTTTGGATTTTATATTTTGTTAGGTCCCTATGGTTAAGTTTTGTTGTTATTTATTGTTATGTTTAGGCCTAGTGATCGTTATTAATTTTTTCGTTGTTAATTGTATTATTGATGTCCGGGGATAATAGAACGGTACCGTGTTATATTTTTTTTTAAATTGTTTAATTTTTAAACTCACCAAAAGGGGATTATTGTGCTTTTAGTTAACTTCTATTCGGAGCTGCCCAGGGAATCCGGCTTACTCCCTGGCCTCGGTGGAATCAAGGGATGTGGGCCAAATTGCCGGCTTAATTGGGGTTATCAAAATTTTTATAAATTTTCTTTTCACTTTTATTTGTTTCTTTAATAATTTGTCTTACGTTTTGGGTGTCTCAGGCCAAAACTGCAGATAGGCCATACAGTTGATTAATTGTTAAATTTTGGTATTTGTAGAGTTTGTGGTATTTATAGCGTTTGTTATTATTGTGTAGTATCTTGGTAATTTTAGTGTTTGTTGTTATTTATTTAATTGCAAATTTATATTGTGGCCTTCTGCCTTTTATGTTGTGGCCCTCTGCCGTTTTTGATTTATTTAAATTTTGCTTGCTTGATAATAAAATTAGTTTTGCTCAGCTGCCGAGTGTTATTTTGACCCTCCAACTGCCACCCGTGATCCCATCGCTCGACTTGTTTTGAGCCATCCCCCGGTTGGCACGCTTCCCAGCTTTGGTGGGGGGGATGGGTCTCACTTGGCAGATTAACTTAGCCATTTACATATGGGACAATATACACTAACTTTTTGTTTTAGAGAAGGACGCTAACGAAAACGGGTTTAAAATATGAAAAACGCAAAGAAACTGAAGAAATTAAAAATAAAAATGACTAACCAATGATAAGGTTTCATTCATGTATTAATCTTTTATAATACATGAAAACTAGCACATACGTGTTTATAGTTACATGAACACATAGCACATACGTGTTTAGAGTTACATGAACACATATCACATACAGGTTTATAGTTATATGACCATATAGAACATATATATGAACACATAGCACATACAGGTTTATAGTTATATGACCACATAGAACATACGTGTTTATAGTTATATGAACACATATCACATACAGGTTTATAGTTATATGAACACATAGCACATACAGGTTTATAGTTATATGAACACATAGCACATACAGGTTTATAGTTACATGAACACATAGCACATACGTGTTTAGAGTTACATGAACACATATCACATACAGGTTTATAGTTATATAACCACTTAGAGCATACGTGTTTATAGTTATATGAACACATAGCACATACGTGTTTATAGTTATATGAACACATAGCACATACAGGTTTATAGTTACATGAACACATATCACATACAGGTTTGTGATAAGGTGATCAGATATCACATACGGATGAGAAGGTGATCAGAGACCTTCAGTCAAAAAAATCGAACGATTCAAATCATTTGTCCACGTGGCTCCTCAAAAACTGTTCTCAACACCTGTTGGGACCATTGGAACACCTGATCAACCACTCTTTCACATCGGGAACCTTTCCGTCCTCGCTCAAAAAGGCAAAGGTATCCCCAATATTTAAAAAGGGCGACCCCCTCTCTCCCCAAAATTACCGCCCAATTTCAATGCTTCCAATCTTCAGCAAAATCTTTGAAAAAGTCTTTCTCACAAGATGTGTGGATTTTCTCGATAGGCACAATCTGCTGTCAAACAACCAGTTCGGATTTCGAAGTGGTAAATCGACTACAGACGCAGTAACGCGTCTAGTAGAAATGATAGTAGATGGAATTGAAAGTCGAAGAGAGACACTCAGTGTTTTCCTTGACTTGTCAAAAGCCTTTGACTGCGTTGATCATTGTCTGCTTCTATACAAACTTGAACATTACGGGATACGAGGAGTGCCTCTCAAATGGCTTGAATCGTATCTCAGTAATAGAACACAATTCGTTGGAATTTCTGAAACCCGGTCGGGAGAGGAGTGGCTAAATTATGGGGTCCCACAAGGCTCTATACTTAGTCCGCTGCTCTTCTTGATCTACGTCAACGATGTTGCCTCATCCGCACAACAAGGACAAATTGTCCAATATGCAGATGACACGACACTCTGCATGAACGCAAAAACAATCCAAGAGCTCGAAAAGGTGACCTTTTTGGAGCTCAACAGCGCAATCCAACATTTCAATAATCTCAACCTCAAAACCAACCCAACAAAATCAAACTTCATCAAATTTGGTTTGCGTCAAAAAGACTCAGAGATACCTACAGTCATGCTGGATGAAACTGAGATCGAAGAGGTCTACTCAGCCAAATTCCTAGGAATATACCTAGATCAAGGATTGACTTGGGATTGCCAAGTAGACCACGTTTGCTCAAAACTGTCCTCAGGAATTTATGTTTTGAGAAAACTGTCAGAGTATTGCCCAACTCAGGTACTGATGACGGCGTACTACGGAGTAATTTACCCACATCTCTCCTACGGACTGGCGGTGTGGGGAGGTTGCTCCAACGTGAACCTCTCAAGAATTTTTGTTCTTCAAAAAAGAGCGGTTCGAATAATCGCAAAACTTAGGCAGAGAGAGTCGTGCAGAGCAACATTCAAAACCCTGAACTTGTTGACATTACCCTGCCTCTACATTCTTGAAACATGTCTCTTTTTTAAATCAAAATGCGAGTCCATAAGAGGTTGCGACATACACTCTTATGAGACTAGAGGCAGGGGTAACTACCGAACTGGGAAACACAGGACGGTAGCTTACGAACGATTGCCCGCACAGGCAGGTGTTCAATTTGTCAACAAGCTGCCAAATTCAATCAAATGTGCTCCTACGCTGAAGGCGTTCAAATCTCGTCTGAAGCAAGTGTTGATTGCAGAGGCATTCTACAGTTCGGACGAGTTTTTGGCACATAACTGGGAGATCTAGTAAAATTGCAGAGTAGACTGGCTGAGTGGGAAACATTTTTTTTCTCTTTTTGAAAGAATGGGCGTGTGAATGCATGCTTATTGTATGTATGAATGTGGATCTGGATGTAAGCGTGGATGAATAATTTTAGCTTAGTTTAAATATTTTATAGTAATGACGATTGCGATGCATTATACAAATGTAAAAATATGCAATAAAACATTTATTATTATTATTATTATTATTATTATTATTATTATTAGGTTTATAGTTACATGAACACATAGCACATACGTGTTTATAGTTATATGAACACATTGCACATTCAGGTTTATAGTTACATGAACACATAGCACATACGTTTTTATATTTATATGAACACATATCACATACAGGTTTATAGTTATATGAACACATAGCACATACAGGTTTATAGTTACATGAACACAAAGCACATACAGGTTTATAGTTACATGAACACATAGCACATACGTTTTTATATTTATATGAACACATATCACATACAGGTTTATAGTTATATGAACACATAGCACATACAGGTTTATAGTTATATGAACACATAGCACATACAGGTTTATAGTTACATGAACACATAGCACATACGTTTTTATATTTATATGAACACATAGCACATTCAGGTTTATAGTTATATGAACACATAGCACATACAGGTTTATAGTTATATGAACACATAGCACATACAGGTTTCTAGTTATATGAACACATAGCACATACAGGTTTATAGTTACATGAACACATAGCACATACGTTTTTATATTTATATGAACACATAGCACATTCAGGTTTATAGTTATATGAACACATAGCACATACAGGTTTATAGTTATATGAACACATAGCACATACAGGTTTATAGTTATATGAACACATAGCACATACAGGTTTATAGTTACATGAACACATAGCACATACGTTTTTATATTTAAATGAACACATAGCACATTCAGGTTTATAGTTATATGAACACATAGCACATACAGTTTTATAGTTATATGAACACATAGCACATTCAGGTTTATAGTTATATGAACACATAGCACATACAGGTTTATAGTTATATGAACACATAGCACATACAGGTTTATAGTTATATGAACACATAGCACATACAGGTTTATAGTTATATGAACACATAGCACATACAGGTTTATAGTTATATGAACACATAGCACATTCAGGTTTATAGTTATATGAACACATATCACATACAGGTTTATAGTTATATGAACACATAGCACATACAGGTTTATAGTTACATGAACACATAGCACATACGTTTTTATATTTATATGAACACATAGCACATTCAGATTTATAGTTATATGAACACATAGCACATACAGGTTTATAGTTATATGAACACATAGCACATACAGGTTTATAGTTATATGAACACATAGCACATACAGGTTTATAGTTATATGAACACATAGCACATACAGGTTTATAGTTATATGAACACATAGCACATACAGGTTTATAGTTATATGAACACATAGCACATACAGGTTTATAGTTATATGACCACATAGAACATACGTGTTTATAGTTACATGAACACATAGCACATACGTTTTTATATTTACATGAACACATAGCACATACGTGTTTATAGTTATATGAACACATTGCACATTCAGGTTTATAGTTACATGAACACATAGCACATACGTTTTTATATTTATATGAACACATATCACATACAGGTTTATAGTTATATGAACACATAGCACATACAGGTTTATAGTTACATGAACACATAGCACATACAGGTTTATAGTTACATGAACACATAGCACATACGTGTTTAGAGTTACATGAACACATATCACGTACAGGTTTATAGTTATATAACCACTTAGAACATACGTGTTTATAGTTATATGAACACATAGCACATACGTGTTTATAGTTATATGAACACATAGCACATACAGGTTTATAGTTACATGAACACATATCACATACAGGTTTATAGTTACATGAACACATAGCACATACGTGTTTATAGTTATATGAACACATTGCACATTCAGGTTTATAGTTACATGAACATATAGCACATACGTTTTTATATTTATATGAACACATATCACATACAGGTTTATAGTTATATGAACACATAGCACATACAGGTTTATAGTTACATGAACACATAGCACATACAGGTTTATAGTTACATGAACACATAGCACATACGTTTTTATATTTATATGAACACATATCACATACAGGTTTATAGTTATATGAACACATATCACATACAGGTTTATAGTTATATGAACACATAGCACATACAGGTTTATAGTTATATGAACACATAGCACATACAGGTTTATAGTTACATGAACACATAGCACATAAGTTTTTATATTTATATGAACACATAGCACATTCAGGTTTATAGTTATATGAACACATAGCACATACAGGTTTATAGTTATATGAACACATAGCACATACAGGTTTATAGTTACATGAACACATAGCACATACGTTTTTATATTTATATGAACACATAGCACATACGTGTTTATAGTTATATGAACACATAGCACATTCAGGTTTATAGTTACATGAACACATAGCACATACGTGTTTAGAGTTACATGAACACATATCACATACAGGTTTATAGTTATATAACCACTTAGAACATACGTGTTTATAGTTATATGAACACATAGCACATACGTGTTTATAGTTATCTACATTATAGTACTTAATTACGGGTGGTTAAGGTTCTATGAATGCTACCTAACTATTACTCTATGCTGGACTAGTCGAAAAGCTACGGTACGGTTTCTACGCTAATAACCTTCCCTCCGCTGTTCTATGAATGCTACCTAACTATTACTCTATGCTGGACTAGCCGAAAAGCTACGGTATGGTTTCTACGCTAATAACCTTCCCTCCGCTGTTCTCTTTAAATCATCACATTGAATATAATGGTTCAGGCTGCTGCCGTTCTCTTTGTTAAAAAAGTTTATTAGTTTAGAACTCTCTAAACATCTACTTTCGGGATATGCAAAGTAGTTCAATCATGTCAAATTTAGTATAAATGACCTTCATCTATTCACAGTAAAACCAAATTAGGCAAACTGTTGTGTCACGTTTTTCTTTTTTTGTATCGGCTGTTTGGAATACATTATTTAATTAGTCCCAACGTTACTCTTATGAAAAAAGGAAACGCTGCGGGGCTGTTTCTACCGCGGAGGAATCGCATTCCGAGAAATCTTTTCTTAGTCGGCCTCTATGATACAACAACACAGAACACATAATATGGCAACCATCTTCCTTCCAATACTACTGTATGTGTATGGTTGGGCGGGTGGGTCAATAACACTCTACGTGTATGGGCAGGCGGGTGGGTCAGTTCCACTGTACGTGTATGGGCGGGCGGATGGGTCAGTTCCACTGTACGTGTATGGGTGAGCGGGTGGGTCAGTGCCACTGTACGTGTATAGGCGGGCGGGTGGGTCAGTTCCACTGTACGTGTATGGGTGGGCGGGTGGGTCAGTGCCACTGTACGTGTATGGGAGGGCGGGTGGGTCAATAACACTCTACGTGTATGGGAGGGCGGGTGGGTCAATACCACTGTACGTGTATGGGAGGGCGGGTGGGTCAGTTCTACTGTACGTGTATGGGTGGGCGGGTGGGTCAGTTCCACTGTATGTGTATTGCTGTAGTTTTGTGTGTGGGTAACAATGAGTCATGCCCGGTGTGCTGCCAACTCCCATGGGAGCCAAAAACTAATGACTTTTTTTGTAGTTATAAGAAAAAAGTGTAAAAACTTGTACAAGCATTAACATCAATTTCAAAGGGTTTTAGCAAATATTCTGAAAGAATTAGCATTTTGGAGATGTTTAGCATATTTTATTTTAGCAGTGATCCACCCTGCTAAATAACTCAGAACTGTACAATTATTTAGGTCTCTTGCTAGCCTAGTTAATAATGTATGCCCACCCGCCCACCCATACACGTACAGTAGTATTGACCCACCCGCCCTCCCATACACGTACAGTGGTATTGACCCACCCGCCCTCCCATACACGTACAGTGGTATTGACCCACCCGCCCTCCCATACACGTAGAGTGTTATTGACCCACCCGCCCTCCCATACACGTAGAGTGTTATTGACCCACCCGCCCTCCCATACACGTAGAGTGTTATTGACCCACCCGCCCTCCCATACACGTAGAGTGTTATCGACCCACCCGCCCTCCCATACACGTAGAGTGTTATTGACCCACCCGCCCTCCCATACACGTAGAGTGTTATTGACCCACCCGCCCTCCCATACACGTAGAGTGTTATTGACCCACCCACCCTCCCATACACGTAGAGTGTTATTGACCCACCCGCCCTCCCATACACGTAGAGTGTTATTGACCCACCCGCCCTCCCATACACGTAGAGTGTTATTGACCTACCCGCCCTCCCATACACGTAGAGTGTTATTGACCCACCCGCCCCTCCCATACACGTACAGTGGCACTGACCCACCCACCCTCCCATACACGTAGAGTGTTATTGACCCACCCGCCCTCCCATACACGTAGAGTGTTATTGACCCACCCGCCCTCCCATACACGTAGAGTGTTATTGACCCACCCGCCCTCCCATACACGTACAGTGGCACTGACCCACCCGCCCTCCCATACACGTAGAGTGTTATTGACCCACCCGCCCTCCCATACACGTAGAGTGTTATTGACCCACCCGCCCTCCCATACACGTAGAGTGTTATTGACCCACCCGCCCTCCCATACACGTACAGTAGTATTGATGTTATAAATCTGCTCGGTGACTCCTGAGATTCACTGATGAATGAGTATATCGTGTTTGGGTTACACTTTCATCCACAATACATGTACACAGTACCATTCTAGAGATCTATTCTTCACTCCCTTATTTAATTTTTTTTATTTTCAAATATAGGCTAATCAGACTTTCAATAATTAATTAATTTGATGAAATAAATGGAATACATCAATACTAGTTAGTTAATATTTTTAATCTAAACTAATTATTAATTGAAAAATAACGACGAAGAGGAAAGAACGCCCTCTTACAAAAGCGGCTCTTCAGCTCAAGAAGAAATTATGAGAATCCTTGAATAAATTTTACCTTTGGCCAAGTGTACTTCGTCACTAACGTGAAAAAATATGACAACACAACAAAATAATAGTCGATTTTTCCTGAAATAATTTTATGAACAATAATAACAAATATTAACGCATTATTGTTAAATAAAATCGTTCTGTTAAATAAAAACATAATAAGTTTTATTATATCTATAAAGTTCATACTTTTTTTATTTAAGAAACTATTATTAATCTTTAAATGTAATACAAAAAAGTTGTGCAAATGTGATGTGTTTATTTAAATTAATAATAATCTTCTAAGTTAGAGCTTTGTAGTATAAAACTGTGATACCATTATTATTTCGTTCTGGCTTGGCATATAATTTATCATGCCTCTCCTGTAGTTCTATAAATATCCTTCTCAGTTCAAAGCAGTTTTACAATGTTGTCTGGTTCCTTTGGATTTCTTTTTGGATTTAATACTTATCATAAACAACCGCATTTAAATAAAAACTATTGTGTTCAATATAATCCTCATTAAAATAAGATTAAGCATGGAATTACTAATTAATTACTGCATAATATGATTATGTAAAAGATCTAATAAAGGTAATTGTATTTCTAATGAAACACCTTGAAAAAGAGACGGTTCATATCCCACTCATATGAAGAACTTACGAACTGAAAAGAAATTTTAGTAGTTTGTGACATCTCATTTAAAGTTACAAATTGGAAGAGAAGTCAACTAAAGTAGCCACATCTAAGAAGACCTTCAGAAGTGGAGCCAGTCTATCACAGATATCACGATAACTGATAATACAGCTTCCCAAAGGAACTTGAGCTGAGAGTTCCAGATTTGCCTGAGGTCTTCCGAGCGATTGACCCAATCAACTCTGTACACACACTGGTACGATACTATTACTCGATTGGTAGAATATCGTTGCTTGAAAAAATTTCAGAAAGATGCGAAAAATCTAAGTGAGGATTTGTGTACTGATGACGAGATAAATAATTGTAAAAAACATATAAATACATTTAAAAGATTATCGTTAACGATAAAATGTGTAGTAAACATAAAATTTATGATTAAGTCATAACCTTTATTTAGTGTCATGAGATTTATAATGCTATTTCTAATCGAGCTAAGTTGTTTTTAGTCTAAAACGTCCTCGACTTAATTACGTTCCATTGAGACGTTAAGTCAATTCAAGTATGAAGTCATAGGAAAAGATCTAAAGAAACTTATCTAAAGTGCCTTCATGAGTCATGACGTATAACGTCATTTTAATAAAGCCTTGTTAGTTTCAACACGGGTCAACACTGGTGGGGTATAATAATACGTTATAAGTCAATAGATTCCACTTAAAAAAAAGGGGGAAAAATAGGACTGACCCACCCACTATACGAAAATGACCCATGCGGTGTGGGGACGTAGTGAAGTCCATGGGAGAGGGGGGGGGGGGGTTGAACGTAAATCCCTCGTTCCATCTAGCTACCATTAGTACACACCTCCTTCAGAATAAAAAACAAAGTAAATAGCTTGTAATGAAATAAGAAAAACAGTTATTCCAGAACAGATAGCAAGAAGTTTAATTAAGATGTTCAAATTTTAGCCGACGGAAAACGTATCGAGAAATATAAATATTAATGATTCGTAAGTTCTTAATTAAGTCGGCGAGAGTTGATACATAATTATAGCGTTTCGCCTGTAAAGTACGAGGGGGGGACTTGACGGAGTTGGCTCACAACTTGGACGGGGCGAGTTGGTTATTGTTGTTAGATACAATAATTCTAAGTTTATAACTGTGTGTTTAATAAACTTAATGCTGGCAAGTATCATGCGGAGATCGTAAAAACATCGTGTTTCAGGCTTTAAATTTATTAAATTGTACAATACTGGTTTATTTAAAACATTGAACGCCATGAAGTATAGTACAACGTTAATAGTCTTACTGACTGAAGTAGCCAAAACAGTAAAACAGTTTTATCGTATTTTTAGTATTAATTTATTATTGTCACCATTACAGATTTTTTTTAAACAATAAATTGAGTGGTAACTCTAGGAACTTAATAAGACATTTTATATACATAGACAAATTTTATAGTTGAAATTGAGCAGCAAGTAATAAATAATAGTAAATGTGTTTTTATAACTTCAATTATAAGTTGAAATTAGATCAATACGATTTTTAATAAAATATGTCATAAATTATTCTTAGGTAAATTTAATATGGTAGTTTTATAATGGTTTTTGTATATTTTAAAATATTAATTATTGGCCATTGCAAAATGTATTAACCTAAACTCTTGCAAGATAATATATTAAGTTGTAATGCAAATGACATTTCATTTTTTTAAAACTGAATGGAATTAAAATTTCCATTTTTTCCCAACTTTGGCCGTATTTTACAACTCCACTACGTAAATTTTGTATGATCGTTTTTTGACAGGAGCAAAGGACAATTATTCTATTAAAATACTAAATAATCTACGAATTGTGGACAATATTGTAAAAACATTCAAAGATTACAAAAAATAATAATACAAATAAAAAAATAATACAAAGACTCTTTTATGAAGAAATTAGAAAAACACATCACGGCAACGAAGTAGATTTAACAAAAATTATTTTTTTGTAATTTAAACCATACCACAAATTGTAGTCATCATAATACATTTTTGTCAATATGATAATACAATGTAGTGCTGCATATTGTTGTAGGAGTACAAGGTGCCACGCTCCTATATTAAAGATGTGGGAATAAAAGTGGACATGATGCTACGATATAGTTGTGCTTACAATTGGTCAAGCTGTTACGATATAGTTGTGGAAGTACAAGTGGTTAACCTGCTACTATATAGTTGTGGGAGTACAAGTGGCCAAACTCCAATATTAAAACTGTGGGAGTACAAGTGGCCAAGCTTCTATATTAAAGATGGGGGAATAAAAGTGGACATGATGCTACGATATAGTTGTGCTTACAATTGGTCAAGCTGTTACGATATAGTTGTGGAAGTACAAGTGGTTAACCTGCTACTATATAGTTGTGGGAGTACAAGTGGCCAAACTCCAATATTAAAACTGTGGGAGTACAAGTGGCCAAGCTTCTATATTAAAGATGGGGGGAATAAAAGTGGACACAATGCTACGATATAGTTGTGCTTACAATTGGTCAAGCTGTTACAATATAGTTGTGGGAGTTCAAGTGGTTAACCTGCTACGATATAGTTGTGGGAGTACCTATGGACAAGCTCCTATATTAAAGATGTGGGAGTACAAGTGGCCAAGCTGCTACGATGTAGCTGTGGGAGTACAATTAGCCAAACTGCAACTATATAGTTGTGGGAGTACACGTGGCCAAGCTGCTACGATATAGTTGTGGGAGTACAAGTGGCCAAGCTGTTACAATATAGAAGTGTGAGTACAAGTGGTTAACCTGCTACGATATAGTTGTGAGTACACGTAGCCAAGCTGCTACTATATAGTTGTGGGGGTACAAGTGGCCAAACTCTTGTAACAAACACTTGTACCACTGTGGGGGTACAAGTTACCAAACTCTACTATATAGTTGTGGGAGCACGAGTGGCCAAGCTGCTACTATATATTTGTGGGAATACAAGTGGCCAAGCTGCTACTATAAAGATGTGAGAGTACAAGTGGCCAAGCTGCTACTATTTAGTTGTGGGAGTACAAGTGGCCAAGCTGTCACGATATAGTTGTGGGAGTACAAGTGGTTAACCTGCTACGATATAGTTGTGAGAGTACAAGTGGCCAAGATTCTATATTAAAGATGTGGGAGTACAATTAGTCAAGCTGCAACTATATAGTTGTGGGGAGTACAAGTGGCCGAACTGCTACTATATAGTTGTGGGAATACAAGTGGCCAATCTGCTACTATATAGCTGTGGGAGTACAAGTGGCCAAACTGCTACTATATTGTTGTGGGAGCACGAGTGGCCAAGCTGCTACTATATAGCTGTGGGAGTACAAGTGGCCATGCTGCTACTAGATAGTTGTGGGAGCACGAGTGGCCAAGCTGCTACTATATATTTGTGGGAATACAAGTGGCCAACCTGCTACTATAAAGCTGTGAGAGTACAAGTGGCCAAGCTGCTACTATTTAGTTGTGGGAAATACAAGTGGCCAAGCTGCTACTATAAAGCTGTGAGAGTACAAGTGGCCAAGATGCTACTATATAGTTGTGGGAGTACAAGTGCCCAAGCAGCTACGATATAGTTGTGGGAGTACAAATGGCCAAAACGGCTTATACATTGTAACCTTATTACGTTTACTGTTCGGTTAAGGTTTTTATCTCTGAAATATAACATATTTATCCTGTATATATACCATCTACGCTGACCAAATACCAACCGTGAGCAAACCCAAGCTGCTTATAATTACAACATTCAGGTTAATTTAATTATGTTATTGAAAACGGTAAAACTAAACAACGATGTTATGTAGATATTATATTCAATATTACAATACCTCATTCGCTGGAATCACTGTCTGGATCTCCTAAAAACAGTATAAAACGTTCTGAACCAAACTCTGCTTGTGATAATTTAGGATGCTAGACTGACATTTTACGCAAGGGCCCCCCTACCAAAGCACGGCTGGTTGAGTTTTTTGAATAGTCCGTGTTTTCCGAGTGATTTCCCTTTTCCAGTACGTTATTTTACTTCAAAGGTCATCACTAAACTGGAAGGATTATTTCAGCTATAATGTTTGATTCTAACCGAGAAAGAAAATAAATCAATGTCAATATATAATTAAACACACCGCAGCCTCTACGAAGGCAACTATTTAGTTCACGTTCCAGCGTACAAAGTTAATTATAGCTTTGATATTCATAACTAACCAGTTAATTGAATAGTTTGAATATTTATTAAAAAATAAAGTACATACAATTTTAGTTATAATTTGTAGTTTCCATCTTTCCACGAGATTTCCCCTTAGAACTCATTGTCCCTTGGAGCCCTTCAGGCCTCAGTCCGGTAAACACAGTTTACTGAAATCGATTACCATATATTTTGATGGAGTTCGGTATTTAGCAAATATCTTACTAAATTAATTGCATTCGTACTCATCTGTATTAGGAGCACTAAACTTGTATTTTGTAACGTTTCCCAGTTTAGGATTGTTACTAACAAGAAATATAATTATTTTGTGAGATTTGAATTTAACATGGTCATAAGTAAAATAAAATTACAATGTCTATACGATAGGAAACGTGTATATTTAAAATATGGACAATCGATACAATAGATAAATGACCTTATTATGAAACACGATTTTTGTTGTAAATTAGCACAATATATCAGTTTTAAAAAGAAAAAAAGGTTAAGAATTGTCAGTGATTTGCATAGAGGTGCAGATGACTGGAGCTCCAACTACCTCCATTCGCACACTTTATGACACAGCCTGTGTGAGAAAGGTTGGTTGTTGTAAATAGCGATAAATTTGACCTCCTCTCACATTAATGCTCTACAGTTAGGGTTAGCCAAACTTATTATTAGGTACGGTTGTATTTAGTGTGAGTAAAAATTAGCTACAGTTACAGTTCACCATAGTTTTCTTTACTAGTGTTTTGAAGTATGCAATGTTCATTAGCAACTCCAACATGTCCACATCTCCAACTTCTGCAAGGTATTTAATATTTAAATCGTGTATGTTTATATATTTGTAAATACCAAATAAGCCGAACAAAGCAGTCATATCACAGCCTTTGTTATATAAGAACTTCAGTTTTATTGGTAATAAAATAGAGGATTTAAAATTACTTCATTTCTAAGTAAACCCTGAACGTATCATGACGTATTTATTTATTTTTATTTTTGAAACGTCGTTCTCCATTTTAATCTTGCTCTACCCATTGCCATAAACTATCCAGTGGCATTGACCTATCGATCTGTGTCTTTATTAACATTTATAAAATGTCGGTCATTCCAATAACTCACACACGAATGACCTTTACATCCATCCACCCATACAATGATGTTATTAGCACTATAACTCAGTTACAAAAGATGAAATTTACAGGTATGCCACAATTCACAACAGGTATGCCTACAATTTCCCACACGTAAACAGAGTGTCAGACCTCTCACCTTTATAAATGAATAACATCTTTAAAATTATTTTTGTTGAGCTATTTACTCTTTTTTTCAACTTTAGACCTAATTTTTAATATTTAATAATTCAGGAATATGATACCTCTTAACAATAAAAATGAACAACTAAAAAATACTCATAAATATTAGGATTAACTGCAAAACTATTTATTTTGGAAGTTAAATAGTTTTTAAACTTAATTATGGCTTCTTGGAATAATTATGTTTGTACTTTAATATCATGAAGAGGGAGCAAATGAAAAAAAAACAACATACTTCACACAAATGTAAAGAAAAGAAAAATAATCCAGATAGAAATCTCGATGAAAGTTGTTTGTGAAACAAAGATTTTTATGTGCGGGACCTCAGAAGGTAACTCTCTGGAGACGGAGAAAGGCTCTCGCCCACACCCAGTGACGTGTGGAGGTAACTCTCTAGAGACAGAGAGGAAGGCTCTCGCCACACCCAGTGACGTGTGTAGAGGTGACTCTTTTAGAGACAGAGAGGAAGGCTCTCGCCATACTTAGTAACGTGTGGAGGTAACTCTCTAGAGACAGAGAGGAAGGCTCTCGCCACTCAGTAATGTGTGGAGATAACTCTCTGGAGACAGAGAGGAAGGCTCTCGCCACACTCAGTGACGTGTGTCAGAACTGAAAGGGGAAATCAATAAATCATAGGCTGTAACATTTCAAGGGTCCGTCTTTTGTACCGAACTACTGTTTTCAAAATGATGCTTTATCATCCTAAAGTCAGATAGTATTTTTTATTGAAATATTTGTAAAATAAACTTTCATGTAGACTTTGTCCAAAGTTTACTTCTTACAATATTAGTTTTCAATGCACATGCTTTACTACTACAAGGGAAATACTTACAACTTTGTCACCTACTCACTCACGGATACAGATGGGTTTCATCTCCCAACTGAGCTTAAAATACGAAATTTGACTCGTCTGATATAAATCAATTTGTATTAATGCATGACCAAGCAGAAAATCAGATTTGTTGTGGAATTTACGATGGTTACAACATGGATCAAAATCCGAAAATGTTATATGAATAAACTATCACAATTGAAAACATAGTAAACTAAACTATTTACAGAATCGTTGTCCAGGTAAGATCATTATAGAAACTGTACAAGAAGTTAGTTTAGAAGGACAGTTACTTTACAGAAATTGTACAAGATACCGACGTTTCGAGGATGCTACAGCTTTCATCTTCAGAGTGACAAGGTCGTTGCTCAGGCAACAAGTGTATAAACTAGTAGATAAAAAATGTTCAATATAACAGTGATACACTTGTTTACTAAGCAACTATCGTGTAACCCTGAGATGAAAGCTGCAATATCTTCAAAACGTCGCCACCTTGTACAATTTGTACATAGAAACCTGATATGACACTACTCGTAGTGCGACTCTGTATATTATCAGTTGAAGCCTTGAATACATCGAAGAGTAATTAAATAGAATCTAATCTCCAAAACAAACATAAAAATTATCCATTGTAAAAAAGAACACTAAACAAGAGGATAAAACATTGACATTTACAACAAGCACATAAAAGCTATATGATCCCGATGGCTTGAACAGCTTTAAATATATAAAACAATATTCCGAAACCCATTTTCAATACTGAAGATGAGCTTGAACAAGAAATATAAGAATGCGTTTTTCTTCAATACAGAGTTCAAAAGTATGTTACAGGTTTCGAAAACTGACTTGAGGACAGCAGTTGAATGCGAAGCACAAGGTGGTCCAATACAGTGATATTTACAACTTTTGAGGGTCCTGTGTTTGAAGGACGAGAAAATTTGATATAATTAACTTAGAAAATCACCAATACCATCGTCTTGTTTGTCACTCCTTTATCACATCCAAATAAGGAATATGGTTATAATTTACCTTTAAAGTTATTGAATCTTACCTTTAAAAATTATGATGATTATAGCCACAATCCTCAAATAAAATAACAAATATTATTGAAAAAAAGGACAGAGCACGTAATAAAAAGGAACAAATGCAAGAATGTATGACAGTGTGGATGATCCAAAATAAAAATACAACATGAGTCTGGAAAAACTATGGAAAATTTCCAAATACCACCTTCATCATAATGGGACGAGAAGAAAGTAAATTGTTTCACCCACATACATTTTCATACCAAACTTGTTGATTTGTATTAATGAAACTCAGCAAATACACGCAGTTCTATTTTGAAAGGTAGAAAATAGTTAAAAGTTGTTTAACAAAAATAATAAACATTCATATAGAATTTAGTGTGTTTATAGTATGAAATTATTTTTTGTTGATTTATCTAATCAGAGTACATTATTACTCTGCATAAAAATACTGGTGCGAACACTAATAAATAAGATCACATCTTATATTTTTGTCAATGTAAACAGGCAGTAAAAAATGTAAATTACCTAAAAAGAAGCTCAATTTGTATAGTTGTTTAGCTTAATTTAATTTTTTTATTTTTATTAATAACGTTTGGGAAAAAATTAAATTTCTAAATAAATTTTAAGAGAAAAAAATAAATAAATAAAATCTTCAGAGAACCTTAACGTTGTGTTAATAAGATATAAAGCACAAAAAATATGTTACAATAAATATACTCATTAGTTAAAAACAATTGAGTCACTCACTATGCATCAAACTTGGAAAAAATATTGCAGAAACAGTTATTAATTGCTGTTTACAATTCAAAAAGACCTAAATATATATTACCAATGTCTCACCAAATATATCTTACGTCTCCTCAAATAGGTTACTAAACCTACGTACTTAAACTTACGAAAAAAAAGAAAAAAAACTTATGCAAAATTACGAAAGTAAAAACAAAATGTTTGAAACCGCCATTCACAACATACGTCCCTGACTGGACGATAAATGTGCCATAAAGTGGCTGGCAGAGTCCCTCTACCTTCATCCCCACCTGTGCCCCCCTCCCCTAACCACTAACTGGCACAATTTATGATTCATCTGTTATAACAATTGCTTTTGTTCCCTGTAGTATCCCGTACAATTCGTTTTTACACTGTTGTTTTAAAAAGGAAGGTTTCATAATTAAGTAGTTAATCTTCATGCTCAACGGTAGCAATTTCTGTGCATAATAGAATTAGTTTTTTAATTAGCATAATACGTGTTGGTATTACAGTACAAGGCCTACAGTACAAGTAAACTTCACACAACACATATTTATTACAATACAAGTACAAAATGCACGAATATTATGGTGATCGATTTCGGTGAACTATGCTCACCTTCCTCAGACCAGAGGGATTCACAATTCTTTTGTATTCATAATATTCGTGTATTTTGTACTTGTACTGTAATATATTTGTGCATTTTGTGCTTATATTGTAATAAATTTGTGTTGTGTGACGTTTACTTGTACTGTTTAATAGAATTATAAAGGTTTTAAAAGTAACAAAAAATTCAATCATTCTGCATGACAATTAAAGGAACCTGACTCGACAATTCATTAATTATTGATTTTAGCGTTTTCTTATTGGATCTAGTATAAGACAGTTACTGTTAACAGTATCTCATAATTAGATCAATAAAAGAATATTTTAATAAAACACAATATATGACCATCTTGTCACTGACATTAATACATATGAAATGTAACGGTGGTGACATATAACATTTTAAAATGTTTTTGAAAGTTAGGATTTACTACAATATGATCGTTTTGGACATTACAGATTTAATTGACAATTGTTATCCTGGACCAACTTGCAGTTTCCTCGCCAAAGATAAAAGTCACGGATCTTAATAATACTATGTATTTAATTAACTGAGAACTTAAATCGTGTGACAGTTCTCACGAGTATGGAAAACAATACTGATGTACTAGTTTTCCAAAGTTGAATTCTCATAGGTGTTCATCCAGCTGCTCATTTGAGCTCTCCAAGGGAATTTAATTTTATATTTTATCAGAACTGTCACTAGGAGTAGAAAAATACTGCTTCACCTAACATACACATCTCTCTCCTATCACTGGCGCCACCTGCCCCACCCCATAAATTGTACAAAAGTACATAACTCCATAATTAGAGTAAAATCTAGCAATGACGTTATTATATACTATTAATCTTTCGGCCAAAGATAATCGTACACATTTCAACTCACCAATCTGTACAGATGTCATTTAAAGAAAAATAATTGTTATTACCAAAAAAATTTTGTTTACTTTAAATTAAGTTGGTTATTACATCTTATCCAGTATATTCTCAAATTTTTTAATAAAATACATCACACGGTTTCTTTATATTCACTTTCATCATTAAGACGCCGATCGTAGATCTATGGACGAATATAGGCTAAGGGGTGATTAAGTATGATGAGTGTAGTCATAGTTACTAACTAAGGTTGACTGTTCCTTAGAAAAAGCCATTTATTAAGATCCCAATAGCCATGGCAACTTAGAGACCTTCAGTTTTACGTGGAATACGAACCACGGGAGTATTGATATGATTTTTAGGCAAGTGACGATCTGGATATTCAATTTCCTTCCCTAAACATCATTTGGACCCTGACTACCAAAATAACATGGACACTCCATACTCCTCTAGTAGTGTCTACATCGATAGTAACCAATGAGCGGACGCCGTGTTAGTATTTAGAGGGACGAGTACAGAATCTATCGCCTATAATCTCCAAACGTCCCCAAGTAGCTTGGTTAAAGTACTGCCCTACAAATGTTGTTTTGTCTGGTATGTACTAGAAAGGCCAAATTAGCCAGTTAATTGGTCGGTAATGTAATGGTTAAAGTACTGCCCTACAAATGTTGTTTTGTGTGGTATGTACCTAGAAAAGGCCAAATTAGCCAGTTAATTGGTCGGTAATGTAATTGGTTAAAGTACTTGCCCTACAAATGTTGTTTTGTCTGGTATGTACCTAGAAAGGCCAAATTAGCCTGTTAATTGGTCGGTAATGTAATTGGTTAAAGTACTGCCCTACAAATGTTGTTTTGTCTGGTATGTACCCTAGAAAGGCCAAATTAGCCAGTTAATTGGTCGGTAATGTAATTGGTTAAAGTACTGCCCTACAAATGGTTGTTTTGTCTGGTATGTACCTAGAAAAGGCCAAATTAGCCAGTTAATTGGTCGGTAATGTAATTGGTTAAAGTACTGCCCTACAAATGTTGTTTTGTCTGGTATGTTACCTAGATAGGCCAAATTAGCCAGTTAATTAGTCGGTAATGTAGTGGTTAAATCCCAGCATCATAGGCCTAAATCTTCTCAGTTCAATCCCGGAGTCAAAATACATATTGAAAGGGGGTCGGCTGAAAACCACCGGCTGCTCATTTGTCATTGGGCTATTAATTAATTTATACTTTCTAAGGTATAGTCGGCCTTAGTTTGTAACAATGACTACATTCGCTCATCTACACTCATCACACTCATTCGAAATCCATATTCGCCTATATCTGACGATCGGGCGTCTTAAGAATAAATAAGTAAGGTAGCTAGCTAAACCCCGTAAAGAAAGTTTTGAAATTTTTCCTCAACACACTTATTACTTATAATAAGACTAACACTTTCATTTATTTTAATTAAAAAATAATTTTGATCGAACACCCTCAATAACTCAACTAATTTAAACGTGATAATTATCTGTCTTTCAAGTACATATACAATAGATATATGTATTATAAATAATGCCAGAATATATCAGCCAAGATTCCTGCTTCATCATTAACTCTCGGTGACTCTACCCCACTCTCGGGTCACCAGTGACGTTTCACGCACAATGATTTCCACGGTTGCGCTTCCTGTCCTGTGTTACCGCCGCTTTCGCTAAAAGGAATCTAAGAATAAACTCTTGCGAGGCACAGCTGCGCTCACGTTGCTCAAACGGTTTTGTAAACATGAACGTAACAATGAAATTATATGTCCTAAGGGCTTAAAAACTACATTTATATAAATTTAAAAGGTAAATAGACAGGAAATATGGTATGAATTGATTTTTTTATTATGGGGCTTATTAGTAGTCAACATTTGCATTTTCAAACACGTGGAATGCATAGTATTTTGGTGTTTAATATACCCAGACTGAACGAAATCATGTTCTGAAGTCAACAATGTATACAGCATAGAATTATCTACAACCTTTCAAATTAAATTGGTCACTATTATTGTTTTCGTGTAGAAGCTATTTAAAGTATAAATGAAATTAATTTAGTAAAGTAATTTTATAATTTTTATTGTCAGATTTTAATCTAGCCCGATTTTAACATAATACCCTCATCAAACATTAATAATAACATAACATTATTACGGTTTTCACGATAAATGTTGGTGTCCATCCTCTTAATGATTTGGTTCTTTAATGACAGCACTACCAAAGTGGGCAATCTAAGCTGTACCCTGTGTAGACAAGCTAGCTAGGCATTACAGGCTCACAGGTAGCTGTATACAGCAAAGTTTCTCGAGATTGTAAGACACTTGACATCGTATAGAGTTTGGGTGTATTAACATATATATCTATATTTATAGACATGAGGATAAAAATGTTGGAAGTCCGAAGAATCTTCTTTCACGATGCTAAGGTTGATTAACTGGGTAACCACCGATTAACTTGGCACTGATAAACGTGGGCAGCCATCATGGTCACCCAAATCTGTCAACCCATATTGCAGTCAATGATCAACTTGGGTAGCCACTCGTGATTAAGTTATGAAGCACCCATGATCAACTTGAGTACCCTTTGACCTTTAACTCCCGTCAAATTCAGATCTCATGATAAAACCCAATAAAAGTATTTTAACACATTTTTAGGCTTACAAACTAAATAAATAAAATTTATTATTATTCTGGGGAGGAGTTGCTCAGTAAACATCACAAGTACTAAATATGAACACCAATAGAACTCTTATACTAAATGAATAAACACTACAACATGAGACAACAAGAAATGAAAATTAATAACAACTACAACATGAGACAACAAGATAATGTAAATTAATAACAACTACAACATGAGACAAGAAGAAATGAAAATTAATAACAACTACAAACTGATGTAATGTTATTACTTTAAAGAAAACGTAAATTAGTTTGAGAATACACTTTAATAAATAGTGTCCATAACACTCACTAAGATGTAAACAAAACGAAAAACTACACCATATGATTCTAATGTTCCCATGTAAATAAACATATGGCTAAACTAAACATCGTAATAAACTTAAATATTTACATTTTTCCCCTTCCTTTTTTAA